>JARFOD010001703.1:0-11815 GCA_031763545.1 Mopalia muscosa | reverse complement strand
ACACTAATCCATAGCGTATATGTTTTCTTTCGCATAGTCCTTTGTGGTAATCAAAAAAAATAAAAAAAAATAAAATTCTGACAAGAAATCAGGACCATTTTTTACAGAAATATTTTTTATATAGTCTCGTCGTGACCGAAAAAAGAACTGTTAAGCTATGCGGGGCCTATAAAGTGTCAGGACTAAGTGGGCGGTAGCTGTCATACTTTTTTGCCAAACCTCTTATGGAAATAATCACAGGAGCTCGGTACCAGAGAGATCGCATATGTAAGGAAAAAGAAGACGGGCAGACAATAGGCCGTCTGGGGTTGACTGAACTTGTACCATGGTCAAATTAAATGAGCGGATCACAAATTTTGGCTCCGGCAATCGCGGTGGTGGTCTTTTACGAGGTTTCCTTTCGGTTTTCCACCGTAATAAGGCTGTGTACAGTGTGAAATGGACAAACCGTCGTCATATAAGTGAAATACCCTTGGGTTCGTCGCATTCAGCCGCTCTTCCTTAGCTACCTTGCCTTAATAGATTGAAAACCCGAGGTTAAATATGGAGTATACAACAGCTAATTTCGGATCACCTCTCTTTACCACACCCAATCGGATTGGAGCTTGCTTAGAATAGGTGCTACGGATTTAAATTAGCTTTATATACAAATTATTGGATAAAAGAATTTGAGTGCACGCCACAGCGCAGATAAAAAAAGCTGAATATGGCGTGAAACACTGACCAATCAGTAAACTTTTCTATTTACCATATGTTTGTGTTTAGAACCAATCTTTGATATTGACAGAACTGATAAGTGTTAATGTTAATGACTTTATAAACGTATAAACTTGCTAAATTACTTGATGATGGTTAACCCAACTTAGCTAATAGCAACAAATATAGACAGGGGCAGACAATAGCATGATGCTGTATAACACAGAGCGGATTCGGCATGCCCCTTCGCTACGAGAGAATCAGGTCAAAAGGATGCTACTTCTCGAGCACCAGCCAATCTTATACATGGCAAGATTTTATGATTCTATTTTTAATCTAACTAGTGTCAGTACCTTGGTATTTTTAAACGCACTCTGGCAAATGTACGTTTTTACTATTCATATCAATATGTGTGTATTAAAGAAGGGAGAAATCGCACAGAAGTTATTTTGACAGAAAATGAACACGTTTTATATTCTGAATAACACTGTTACTAATATAAGTTTCATTATTTTCCCTGTGTTTTATCGTTAGATCCTTCCCAATGGCCTCAGATATTTTTAACTGCGTTAAAATGTTTCTGATTGATTTGCTGCCCACTCCACATACATTAGAGCAAATTGACGTCTCTAAATTAGCCGAAGGGCACTCAGTATAAATATCCTGCTTATCAATAGCTAATGTACGATTTGAAGTAATTTAAGCAGCAAATTATGAGGAGAGCTATCTTTATTTATCGAAAGAAAGTAAGTCTACTGTGTATTTGTGTCAGTGTGATTAAATATACATAGTGTACGTTTTCCCCAAGCTCTAAACTGAAACAATACATCAGTCTGTGAGGCTAGCTATAGTTTTGTCCCTGCGGAATTAATCATATACATTTTATATTTAATCGACAAAACCATTTATCTTCTAAACATATATTTGCCTTTACTTTGGGTAGTTATGTCTCCCCTGGCCAATGTCCCGAGGATGTGGTATCCGATCTAGCTCAGTTCCGGTCTTTGGCATGCCCCAATGGAGAGCCACAGCTATGTGATTACGATCCCGTAATGATCATCCTCTGTGACTAATAATACATGTTTAATACGTCTGTTCATCCGTGTGTGTTTCCGCTAACACCTACACGGTGAAGCTTCATCCCTTGATTCTTAAGTTCCGCCGCATCCTTCCTGAAAACGGCAATGCCCACGTGGTATTTCCCTAATCCCATTAATCCTAATCGTATAATCTTGATGTTAATATATCCAAACTTAAAGTTTTATTTTGTGACTATACTTACTTATGTTCGCCATCAGTTTTAAATAGGAATCACAATTAGTTACCCCTAACTAGGGTCAACGAGGGAGTAATCGAGATTAATCTGTTCATTTTAACACGGTAATTGTTAATTTAACAAACTAGGATGGTTGACAATAAAAGGGCTCTTGTCTCCCCATTAACAATAATGTTCAGCTATTGTTGTCATTCACAAGATAATCTGTCATCATCGAGTGTGCAATATGACACGTATTCCTAATTACCCAATTAGTATGTGTTCTTTAAGGGTCTTGTGAATTGTAAAAGTGTATAGAAAACAAGCTATATTCCTTATACCGTCAAATCGTTTGTAATTTGACTAGGTTGTTTTATTTAGAAAACAGCGCCGATGGTTTCAAAGAAATAGTGTTTTAGTAGTATTTCTTTATGCTGATATTGATGATTTTACAAAATAACTAATTTTAATTTTTTTGTAAGAAAAATTCATTTAAAGGGTATTATAGAATGACTTCTACAACTTCTGAATACGCCATTGAAGTTTAGTTTGTGCAAAAACTATATCAACCCTATATTATAGAAATTATTCGCTTGTGGAAAACAACATAAAACATGTGTTATATAAACTATTTATGAGTGTTCAAACCTATTTAATGTGTTCTAGCAATTATTCGATTATATAAAAACTGCAAGTTGTAGAAAGCATTTTAAAACATTTTTTTGTGGAGGTAATAATGATTAAACTTTTCGATAATTTGTTATTCCATTTTCAAACAGATGGATTTTTTTTTTAAAGTGGCGATACTCACCCTTTTAAATATAGACATTTTTTGGAGATTCATTAATCACTTCGGAACCTATTTCAGATTGATTAGGTGTCAGCGGAAAAAACAGCACTTATGTCGGGATTTATATATTAGACTTTACCTGGTATAACACAAAAAACAATAAGTAGAGTAGCTCTTGAAATAAAAATGCCCTTCTTGTTGTCTTCGAAATTATATTCAGAACAATAACTTAGCACCTTTTTGTCTGTTTAACCGTCATCATTTAAAAATACAAAATATAGGCCCTATCTTTATAACAAAAACATTGTTTTTAATCTAGGCCAAACTTTAAAATATAAGGTTTAGTTTTGATTTCGACACATCTGAAATAGGCATTTTTAAATGAAAGGAAAACGAAAACTCCCTGTTGGACAAAACTAGAGAAGAACACACTCTGATGTTATTAATGTAACACTTGTCACAGTAATAGTTTATAGCATCAAGACAATTACCTCAGCCGCAAAGTTTCAAACAGTATGGTTTAATACATCGCCAACTGACGACGTCCGCTTTTGAATGTGTGTGAGAACAACATAGACTTCATTATCTCATTAATCTCCATTATCATTATCATTATCTCCCCTGGCGAATATATCTATTTAGTTTACCATGGCATAATGCCCTATTTACAAACGCTGGGTTTAATTAACCAGCTTTGAGAAATTAAAACGAAATAGTAGCTCGAAGAAAAGAAAATAATAGTTTAATTAGAGTTAGAATTTCGAGATGATATTTTCCCAATCATGAACTATGAATGTTTTAACTTAAAAGAAAAGATGTCAATTTTTTCCAATTGGAGTTGTCTTACAGGACCTTAAGGTCTTGCTAGACCCATTGGTAGATTCTGAGATGAACATGTTTTGGTCCGTTATGACACAGAATGTAGTTATGAACATTAGATAAATGGACAAAAACATAGATATATATATTTTAAAATGATAACCATTATATAACATTATTGAAGGTCCAGGGATAACTTTGGATAACTATTAATCTACAACACATTAGCAATAAAACTGAACTAAGTTCAAGATTCAAATTTAATGTAATTTAAGTTCTGAAGATTTTTTCCGCCAACTTTAAATAAAAGGCAAACATCAAATTGTGTTGATGTTTAGGCCAAGGTCTCAATGCTCTTGGTGTAGCCTATTTTACAGGTGACTTGATTTTTCTAGAGGGCTTTATTATATGCAAGGCTCGCTGTATATATCAATACACTATGTGCATAACGCTTCGAATATGTACGCCGTTTTTCTCTCACTGTATTTCCATACTTTGTACATGTTATTTCAACGGCATCCTAGTTGTTTGCACGTCATGTCCACTTTATGTATTACATTACTTCGATTCACAAAAAAAAAAATGGTGTCCTAATTAGTATTTCACGTTAATTAAAAGTCGACTGCCTCGCTTCAGTGCACACTGATTAGACATGCTCCAGGACCATCAGACGTATAAACCTAAAAAATGTATAGCTCACATAACCGATAACGTCGTCTTCAGTTTATTATTTAAATACATTCAACCCTTCGTCTTTGAGTAGCAATATGTTATCTGTGATGTGCGTTCTATTGTATTTAGAAGCTGTTGTAGCTAAACAGTTGTGCGATTCTATTAGATAACCCAATCACGCGATAAACAGTTTATTTGACTAGCACAAAGCAAATGCCATTGGCCTCGATTAACATCATTTTGTTGTGCTTAATGATCATTATGGAATATTAATACACGTCTCGGGTTTGTCGCATAACGTTAAAGTTTGGATTTGTCTTCACATAAAAAGTAGGGTAAGTAGAGAATACATCGCTACCATCTATATCATTTATATTGAAAAATACCCAATAGCGTTTCCCCTACTAGAGCTGAAAGATTCTAAGTGTTCTTGGATTAAAGCTATTAGCACCAAATAGTTTTCTATCGAAGAAGTATGTATTTTTTAAAATACTAATTGGCAGTGTGTAACAGCCAATTATACGACGTATAGTTATTTATCAGTTATTGAAAAATGTATTAATGAAAGTCACAACTGCTTTATCCCAATCGGGCATTGTCTTTGATCAATCTGGAAGGACGTCTCAGTTTGTGACCATGAGAGAGACTATTGTCAGCCGCCATAGAGTTTATTACAAATATAACTTTGATTATCTGTCCAGATATCCTAAATCACCTTTGTTTGTCAGTGGCGTAAAATGCTTTCGTCAGCCCAGAATGGCCGTCGTTTGTCAGCTCGGTCGTTCTTACATGGTCTATCCAGGCTTGTCATTGATCGTCAGTAGCTTTTAGGTGAATATACATTACGCCCATTAATTGTCGAGACTTTTGTGAGTGGTGTATAAAGTGATTGCGTTAGCCCATGGTCTTTCCACTGAGCAATACGGTGGTTTATTGATGGTGTATAGGTGTTTTTTGTACGCTCATGATCTGTCCAGTTTTATCGTGGTTTGTCAGTCGGGGTACATGTGATTCCACTCGCCCTTAGGCTGTAATGTCATCATGGAAGTGAAATAGCTATACTTACTGAGTAAAAAGCTTTTCAAGAGAACACAGACAGAAATTAATCGTTACTTTAGACTTTTTAATAAGACATGAGTTTTGGGCATATATAAAGAGAATATACTACTTCCTAGCTCATTAAAGAAAGATGTTCCACAGATAACTTAAGTAATATATAAACATTTTACGTAAGGTTTCAATAGATTATTAAAGATAGACATTCGGTATGACATGACTTGTAACTTAACAGCAACATACAGCTCTTTGAGATTTATATAAACATAACACAGATTATGTATGGCTATGTGATTTCATTGTAACTATTACGCCACCATTGCTACAAGGGGAAACGGGGAGGGGTCTTTGGTATCGGTATCATTTAATTTTAGTAATATAATATATACGTAACGCCTGTTTATATGAGGTTTACGGTATTTACGTAATTCGTAGGTATTGAATTTTACTATAAATTTGATTCTCCAGAAGATTTCAAGTGTGGATTTTTTTCTAAGCAAAAATGTTCTTTCATTCAAACTTTTACCCCAATCCTGACGGGTAGTTTTTTGGCACGTAGCCAAATAGACTGTGTTGAGCTGAAATTCTTTCTCAGTTTTTAATTGTTATTGTTTATAATCTATTTCTCTATTTCATAGCCATGAATGAAGAGTTCTATTTTAATTGTTTGTGGGGTTGTCTTGATTGTTTTTAGTTTAGGATACAGCATTTCTGTAAAATCTATAAAATTGATAAAACTTTCGAAACATAATGTAGCCTAGTATGTCGTCGACCTACGTTACATTGTATTATTACATTATACTTTGAATTGGTATATACTAATTCAAGATAAGACTAACTAGCTTATAAAAAAGGTGTCTACCAACAGCGATTTTCTTATGAACTCCGTTATGCGTATCCGGTAGGTAACAATCGAGTTAGTATTCATTACTTTCAACAATAAAAAAATCCGTTTGTCTCACTGGGCAATCCTCAGAGTAATAACACTTGTATAAGTTACGGATGTGAGGCGTGAGAATTGTACTAAAGTCCACGTTATGGCAAAGTCACTACAAATGTACAATGGGGTCGATTAATAAAAACAAAATTACTAATATTCACGGTAATAAACTGTCGTGAATTTTCAGTAAGTTTTGTTTGATAATTCAACTGTAACCTGATTCTTCCTTTGCTTACGATTTTACATCGAACGGCTTGTCAGTCCAATGTGTGTATGAAACTACACTCGACGTCACTATATAGATGGCACTAGACGAGGAGACGACAGGAAGAAGCAAAACATGACGCCATAAAAAAAGTGGTTGCCCGATTCTGTTCATCTCTGAGACCACCAAGTCGGAAGCTCCATCTATCCGCCCTCTATAGGTAATATCAGGAAAAAAGCTCGCCTCCCTGTGCACCTCCCCCACCCCACCACGCCAATCAGTTTAATTTCCCGCTCTCCTACACATTCGCTGTCTCTCCTTGTGGTTTCTGCAACTCAACGGTAGATGAGCTGGCCACGGTTAATTCCGAAAAAGTCTGAACTGGTTTAATGTAGAGCTGATCTTAAGGAATTGTACACCATCGTTTATCAATAAATGTTTCTAAAGATGTTCTAAAATATGAAGAATATTTTCATTGATCCTCTCCGCGACCCTCAATACACTAGAGGAGAATAACACATTCTTAGATTAGAAAGGGCCGATATCATATCATGACACCCTAGTTATAAGCTAACAATATATATATTTTGAATAAACGAAGAGAGACAAATTTGCTTGCCTTCACCGGGATTCGAACCAGGGAGCTTTAGGTTACAGGCCCAACACTCTACCGACTGAGCTACAGAGGCTTACGGCAAAGTGAGTCTCGACTTCTTACAGAGTGAAGAGGGCGATAAAAAAAAAATATATATATATATATATATATATATATATATATTTCTAAAAGCAATCACATTGGCACAGGGATGTAGATCAGTTAAAATCGAAGAATCATCTTATGTTCTAGATAACTCACAGAGACAAGTTTCCTGATTGACCTTAATCACTTTGTGTTGTGGGTAACCTTTTGGGAAAAAATAAATCAGCCTACGAATAAGTGTTTTAGAGATACAGGGATTAACGAATATATTCATTTTACTGTATCAAATATAGTCACTACAAGTGATATACCAATGTTTGAATAACTATAATTGGAATGCAGCAAATGTTTTGTATGTTAATTTTTTTTAATTCAACTTTGTTTAAATTAAGAAATGAAATTAAAAACAAAACAATTTTACTTACCCGAACTCACCGGAATTTTTTTAAAAACGTGACAGAGACGATGGAGCATGCAGTTCTTCCACAACGCAAATAGTTGTCATGTAAACATAGCCTGTCCAATTCTATAATTGTCCTGGGTGATTTCCACTCCTTTAGGTGGATTTACCATTTACAAATTAATGTCGCCTAAATGCTGAAATATAGTCTTTCTAGTTTGGAATATGCTCTTCGCCAGCCTTGTCTCAGTCTTATATCAGTTTTTCATTGATACTCACATTTTTTAGAATTGCTATATTGTCCTGCTTAATGTGCCATTGGCTTACCGTTAGATTACAGGTACGCTAGAGCTTAGCCATGTCCTATTAGGATAGTTGCATCACACTGCTCATAACTGAAGGTAACGTCCTCAAATACGAGGTGGCCAGTCCTCTGTAATGTTGCCTCACTGTGGTAGCTGTGTGTCACTTTGATTCCTTACGTTGTGTCCTTCAATATATTATACGCCAGTTTAACTGTACTGTACTTACTAATAAGTAATATTGGTTTATCTCCATTAAATTATATGTATTTCGCAAACTTATCGCTGGATATTACTGCTTATGCCGTGTGAACTTAGCAAAGGGATGAGCTGTTTACAGGTATAACTAGATTATTTTCTCCTAACAAGGAAGTTATGATGATTTTCATTTTTGCCCTTGGGCCTTTTATAAAAATGTTCATTTGACACATACAAATTAACGTTGAAGACTAGACATATCTATATAATTCTACCGATTGTTGTCAAGGTATCATTTAAATACGGGTGAAGATCATGGTGTATATACAAACACATTCTGACAATTCTTAGAACATAGCGGCCATTATACACACAGTGCCGACTATGTCTGTAACAAGCTCCATCCTAGATATTTTGCAAAATTGCAGTAAATGTCCCATGTAGCCGCTCATTTGCTACAAAAATATTGTGAATATGCATATGTTAATGACATTTTGTGTTGAGCTTTTCACAAAGTGTGTTCATGTTTTGTTTTTAAATTTTGGACAAATTGAGACAAATGCGAACATTTGTTCCTGTTCGATTTGTTGTTGTTGCATTGTGCTATATGTAGAAATCTGTATTTTTACACATTGCTGGGAAATTTTATAAAACATATCCATCTGCCTGGCTGGTATAAATAATTAATAACGGTTTAGTAATTTGAGTTATATTGTACCACACGACCAATGTCATGATGGCATAACACTTTTGCATGGACAAATTTAATACCCCTGTTCACAGTTCAACGGAAATATATTCATTGATGTCACACTGTCATTCAAATATTTAAAAAAGTGTATATAATTTGACGTGTGTTGTTTGCTTCAATATTCTGTATAACATACGATTTTTAATTGATAATCTTTAGAGCCTTTGTAATTATAGTTTATTGTCATAAAAAAAAAACCCGCTAAAAACGTGAAGCTGATGATTTCGGTCTCTCTTTGGGCGGGCACTCCGCCGTTAAATGAGTGTAATGACCTTAAGTATGGTTTTAAACCCAACTGAAACAATCATCAAAGCTAACTTGACATATTGTTGATTTTCATAACTATAAGTTTTGAAGTAACGTTTTCTAAGATAACACGAAATGAAACTCGTCTTCAACAAGCCCGAGGCTTTTCATTCTTTTCTGACCACTTCGACTTCGTCGCTGACATACCAACCAGTTTCTATCTTTCAACTGTGTGACGAAACTCATAATTGTATTACTGCGATGCTCTGTTATTCGTTTGACATCTTTCTTAAGTAACAATTCGAACTGGAGATGATTATATCTCTAGTGGTCCAAACATTTTTGCCATGAAGCTAGAAATGCATCTTTGTTTCTTACTTTAAACTCCCTGGGAAATAACTTTTACGATTTGCGTTCGTACAATTAAGCGCCAGACTCTGCATGTGTTGCGTTGTGGAACCCCCAAATCTCACGTCAACATTCAGGACAGAACAACTGATTCCTATCGGTAATAACTAATTGTGATAATGTTCCCCTTTTCTGATAAAGTATTTGGAGTTCAATTAAACAGATCACAGCTTGTAAACACCTGACCTAGATATATATATTCAAGTACCTACAAGTTCTAATTTACTAATATTTTATTTTGTTTGAGTGGCATTTAGAAGCTGGTGAATTAGTAAGACATGACGACTGATATGGATGTACAATTTTTTAATACAATTTTTGTATAGGATATATTTATTTTAAGTTTTATATCCATGAGTTGTTTTTTAATACATTTTTTAATACATTTGCTTGTATAGGATATATTTATTTTAAGTTTCATATGCATGCTTGTATAATTATTGCTACATCATATCTATCATAACTGATATGATGTTATTCTATAGTAACACGTCATCCTAATGTTCTAACGTAACCATAACAAATTTATTTCTTAAGTTAGTTTCACAACGTCATAACGTCATTCTATTGTTACATCGTGTCATTTTTAATATTACATCGTGTCATTCCAACGTAACCATAACGTCAATTTTCTAAACAATTTATACACTGTTCTTTTATAATTCTAACGTAACCATAACGTCAATTTTCTAAACAAGTACAAAAACGAAACAAAAAAATCAACAAAAAAACAACAAAAAAACAACAAAAAACAACAAAAAAACAACAAAAAACAAAACAAAAAGCCACACAAAAATGTTGTCATTGAATTGTATATAATACTTTTCGGTCGATTTTGTTTTCTGTTTTTCATGTTGACTGCCTGATGGAAATTTATTTTTAATTAAAGAACGTTGGATAAAACAGTTTTTACTACATGTTCACGCCACAGCGTAACTGAAATACCGCTGAATGTGGCATTAAACACCAATCAATCAATCAATCAATCAAGAAGACTGAAAACAAACTTAACTTCAGTGGTGAGAACTTTAACATCTGTTCTCATTGATGTGAGCTTGTTTTTATCACCATTACTATTTCTGACATCGTTTTGGTTAAATACATCACATGTATATACTCTTCACTTCGAGAGACTTTATGATAAACTTACATAATTGATACAGTGTGTGAAATCTTGTAACTCCAAATCAATCAAACAACCATGCAATCTATAAACAATCTTCAATCACTCACTAATGCAATGGCTTCACCATGCTATCAGATATGGTATAGTATATCCCCTTCAAATTCCCCAACCCGAACCCCTCACTCACCCACCTGGGATTCCAGGTAAATCAACCTAAATATGAATAGACCCCTTGTTTGACATGTCATCAATTCCACTGACCAGAAATAAGAAGGCCTACAAGATATTTGATTTTTGATGCGATTAATTTAGGAAAACACAGTAAAGCTGAGCTTTTTTTTCCTCAGGTCCCCCCCCCCCTCCCCCCTAAAATTAACTAGTGCTATTTCCATTATCCCATTAAACAGATTCCTGCGATTAAGCTTGGATCTTCCGTGACATGATATGTGACATCGTACTGTATTTTATGCGTAAAATACGCATCTTCAAACAACTATTAAAACAACCATAGGCTAATTGATTTGTTCTCATTGTGTAATGATGTGAAATACTAACCTCAATAATATACATTGCTATATTGAACACGAATCTTTTATTTACTTTATTTATTTATTTTTTAACGAATATTTTAGTTTTCTTTTACCTGAAAATTTATAATGTAGGCCTATCTGTGGCTTTATCAATAGACTAGTCTCGATGTAGATAATTTGTATTCCACAATACAACAACTAGAGTTTTGTAAAAACTAATCTCCCGAATTACAGAATGGTGTGAAAGCTTCTTTTTGACGAAATAATTAAAATTAAGTTCAAATGCATGCACGTGTTTGCGGCTTCTGTAATCCAGGATAGACGGTTACTTTGTGTCTATCACCGAATGAATCATGTCTGTTTATAACCCAGCCACGTGTAATCAGTCCATAAGGCCATAGCTTGAAACGGGGGTATTGAAAATTAGTCACCTGAAATGTCATTCATATAGAAAAATAGAATTACTCATCATTTTCGTACCATATCAGTTTTCTATCGTTTTATCGCCAAATATGTACCTTAAGCCATTTGACACTCTATAATGTGACCTATATAGTAGCTGACATAATTAAAGTGTACCAGAGTTAACTAGGTCATAGAACGCCTACATTTACAGGGCAGTACTCTGGTCAGAAAAATAATTACCTTTATAAAGTTTTAAGTGTGGGGGAGGGGGCCTGGGCCTCGCCTGAAAAAAAAAAAAAAAAAAAAAAAAAAAAAA
>JARFOD010001692.1:0-11817 GCA_031763545.1 Mopalia muscosa | reverse complement strand
TGTGTCCGTCGTCATATAAGTGAAATACCCTTGAGTACGACGTTAAACACCAATCAAACAAACAAACAAACAAACATCGATGTTTACAGATTTAGCGATTTAATTATGAACATTCCGTTAATCATGTAGTAAGAAGGGTAAAATATATTACCTTAATGGTGTCTTTATTTCACAAAGATTCAGCATTGATTACTCAATGGGAGAATATTTTTGTCAACGTGGCATTCCACGATCCTAACGAGGTATTAATTTGTACAGGTAGGATATTAAGGTAACAATTTTCTTAATTTTATGCCACTCAGGTGTGCAGAACATGTTAATGAATCAGATATTATCATGTATAATTAACTCTGATTGTTATTTTAATAATCCACGAATTTCTTCAATTGGTCTGCATACACGACTACATGTAAATTATTAAGTTCACCAAATCTACTAATTCATTCATGGCTAAGTTGCCGAGTGTTTCAGTTGACATTATGTGTGAAGCAAGTCATGTCTCAGCACTGTTTTTAAATTGCTTTGCTAAAAAACAGAGCAGTCAGTTCAAAGAAGAGGATATATCCATGTATCACGAGAAGCCAGATGTGCCTTTGTTTTAATGGCAGTCAAACTTTTATTGATGAAAGTCTCCTGAAGATTCCGTGTGAATGATGAAGTTGACTCCAGTTTGAACTTTTCGCAACACAAAATGTGACGATACATTTAGCTAATATTTTTGGTGAGATTTTGTACATTGGATTTTTCAACCAGATATCATTGGATAAGTAGATTTGAAAGTGGAGAGAGTTTTTCGTGAAGAATTCATAGCAAAGGAAAAGTTTATTTCAACTTTTTGAAAGTGAAGAAGTATTTGCACAATTTAGGTCATAAAATGGAAAAATTGGATCCTGCATACATGAAGGACAAAGCTAATTTTTCATAGGAATGGCTTATAGTTTCATAACCCTGAAATTCATGTGACTAGTCATTATGCAATCTGTGAATGTTGTACTGTAGACATCGTTGAACTGTTTTAACAGATATTGACTACCCATGAGCAGTTTTTGGAAAATAATTTCTTTCACTGGACTTCAAATAAAGGACACAGCATGGAGCTGTGATTTAATCAACATATAACATGTAACTACGGTATAGAGACTTTATTACCACTTGAGCATCATTGATCTGTTCAATACATGTTACGATTGTTCAGGCTGTTTTATGTGTTTAACAAACTCCTAACAACATCAATATCAGCAGGTGATCAGATGTAATTTCAACAAAATCAGGCAAAACAAGTTTCTTTTAAAGATTTTTTTGTGTTTCTACGTTTGAGTTTACCATTTTCAATATCAAAATTTGAACAGCTGACAGATTTTTTAAAAAGACACTCTACTTGGAAAATATGAACTAGAAATTTGCTGGATATTACATGTACAGGACAGGAGATATAAACAACAATATTCTCAGCAAGTAGATTGCATCATTGTTTTGATATCTTGCTCCAGTATTTAATCTGATAAAGTATCAAACTAGAAAAACACACTTTGTGATTTACTTTGCTAGTGTTAAATCTACACACAAATTTTTTTCAAGTTCTATGGAAACTGTATGAGATAGATAAGCCCCTCCCCGGATTAGCTACTTCATCTTTTGCAGATCTAATTTCAATATTACTTCAACCGTATTGCCTGAAACCCTGAAGAAACCAGAATCAACAAATTGACAATCGGCTTGTGTTATTGAAAAGGTCAACATCAATTGTCAGTATTATTCCAAAATGGTACTGGCCAAATAACAGTTTTGGCAAAATGGATCATGTGACCTCATATTTCATTTTGGCATATTAAAATGTAACTAAATTTCCTTCTGTTGTGATGAACAATATTTAAGAAGATGACCATTCGAAGTAATTTGAACAATTTGGAAAACGAAGCTAGGAAACCAACATGAAATCCAGAAATTTATAGAATTTCTTAGCATCAGAATTTTTTCTGGGCTGAAGATTCACATAAATCTTCCTTTTGTTTTGAAGCCGAGTATTCTACAGTTTTTATGAAACAGAATTGTTCCATTGACAACAGATAGATCTTGAGTTAACAATTTTATACAGAAAATTCGAGATGGATGATGAGTCAACATTTTATTGGTCAGAGGAAGGTGAATCAATACCTACACACAAAGAAAGATCTACACCGAGAGAAAAAGCCAGTTATGCTGCACCAATGACATCATCGGATGGAGAGCCCATGTATGCGATACCAAAAAGGGTGAAAAAAGTTTCTAGTTTTTCAAAGTCGTTACCAAAGTCATTTCCCAGGAAATGTTCTGATCTTTTAGCAACACAGGGGTGTATGTTTGTCCAGCCTCCAGTAGGCTTTCAAGATGAAGACAATTTTAGACAATTAATGTCATCACCGTTCATGGATAAAATTTTGTCAAATTTTAGCATCCCAAGGCCGAAACATGGGTTCAGGAGAGAAACCAGAGTACCCATTATGGAAGTTAAACCATTGAAGCCTGTGTTCAAAGAAGAGCCAAGAGGATTTGATCGATTGCCAGCTACAAAACAAGAGCAAGATCTACATCATCAAACAAGACCAGAATATAAATCTAAAGAAAAGCAATATAATGAAACTCTTAATACAGCTACAAGCTTTGAATCCAGACAAGTACACAAACATGGACGCAAGTCACACACCCATGAGGAAAAAAAGGACAGACGACATTCTTCAAAAGAGGACATCTCAAAGGGTTCTTCAAAAAGGAAGCAAAAACCTTGCAATTTTTCGGATTCTGAGTGTGGTGATTGGCTGATGGATATCGGAATCCCTCCTCCACCAGGTTTCTGTGATGACGAATTTGATTGGTCAAATTCAAGGGGACCTCCGGTAAGAGAAATTTCACGCAGAAATGCAATAAGATCTCGCAACAAAGATAACAGAAAGTCAGGATTGAGAGCTCAGTCTTTACCAAGGTTGGATTCTGAAAGTTTGACGACAAGTATTGTGGAGTACAATTCAAATTTTACTTTTGATTCCAACAAAACTATTGACCCAATCAGAAATGATGATATACAGATGCAATCTCTTCCCAGATTGAAGTCTGAATCTTTATCCAAGTTCACGGAATCAAAAAAATATCCTGATTCCAACAAAACTATTGACCAAATCAGAAATGATGATATACAGATGCAATCTCTTCCCAGATTGAAGTCTGAATCTTCATCCAAGTTCACTGAATCAAAGAAATATTCATCAGAGCAGAATGAATTTGCTAAACAAAGCAATAAATTGCTTCCAGATTGTTTCAAGGCAAAATCTCTGCCAAGAACTAAGTCAGAAAATGTTGTAAGAATCCCTTTGAAAACAAAGTCTAGTTCATCCAAAGTTCCTATGAAAAATACTGATGAAGTTAATGATTGTAACTCTCGTGCGAGATCACTTCCACGATTGAAGTTAGAAGGTGGCCAAAGAGGTAGAAGTGGATTCAACAAAATGGCAGCCAAGTTGCAGGATTGTATCCATGACTACGAAACACGATCAAAATCACTCCCACGAATAAAACCAGAACAAGTTACACCTAGTGTAGATTTTGACAAAATGGCAGCTAAGTTACAGCTTTGTTTCCAGGATATGTTTGACTCCAATGATCATCTGGTTATGGCAAGAACCTCCTCAGATGTCCCAGAAAACGTTAGATCTGAGAAACTAGCGGCAAAATTACAACAATGTTTTCAAGATAATGTTCGGTACAGTGACCACAGTCGTTTGACTAATTCAGCACAAAGAAGCTTGGATTTGTCTCTGAACAACAACAACAGTGCCAAACGAATGTTTTCTAAAAGAAGTGATGAAGAGGTATATGTTTACTCACAATCAAGAAATGATCAATCTGGCATGACAACTGTTACAAAAACTGGTGTTGTTGAATCTGATTTGGTCACTGTGCAAGACTGTAAAAGGCCATTTCCCCAAAAGATTGTAGGTTCAAATGAAAGGACAGGCAGCAGGGATGATTATATTGGAAATGCAGAGCAAATTAAGTACAGTGAAGTAATAAATTCACTGCCGAAAAACAAAATTGATCCTAAGGATATCCGAATATCCAAGCAAAGTGAAGAACATGGAAACTTTACAGAATTCATCAACACGGATTTTAAAGCGGAGCTGCTTTCATCCCACAGCAAAAAAGAACAACAGAATAATTCTTTAAGAGAAACAGACGAATCTAATCATTTCAATAAGTCATTTTGTAGAAAAACTGAGAAGTCTGGACATGGACAAATGCAAAACATGGAATGTAGAAATTCCTCAGAATTTAATGACCACACAAGAAAATCAAAAACTCTTCCTAAAAATGTTGGTCGTTCCAGCATCATGGCAAATATGGCAGAAGATTTCTCTAAGAATAAAGAAGACAAAGATATGAGTCATTCTCCATCAAGAAATGTTGAAAGGTCTGACATAGCTTTTGCAATACATGATCAGGGTCATGATGACTCGGCAAAATTATTTGTTAAGACAAAATTGCTATCAAGGAATACTGGCAAATTTGACAGAATTGCAGCTAAGCTCAATGATTGTTTAAAAAGTCATGCTGAAAATATATGCCAAGATACTAACACATCTCCACTCAACAGAAGCACAAGTGTATCTGCGATCATGCCAGTGACACAAGTTGATAGATGCAATAATGTACATGAACTTGATTACAATTGCGTTGAAGGAAAATCACCAAAAGCAAAAGATTCAAATTCAGTGGAAAATATTATGAAAGTAACTCAAATGAACGGTGGCGCACAACCAAGAAATGCAAACGAATCTAGCAGAAAAATAGCAGAACAAGAAGATAAGATAGTAAAATCCAGGGAACAAAATGCACAGAGAAATTCTCTTCTTGATCAACGGAAGAATGAAGAAAATATCAATGCACACTATTCAGATAGGAGTGAAGAGAGCCAAGTAAAAGGCAAGCCAATTACTAAAAATGCAGATAGATGGCGAAAATCAATCGAAGGAATAAATGAATTCTGTCAGAATTTTGAGTTCAATGAAACTAGCGAAAAGACAAAATCGCTGCCAAGAAATTCTGGTCGTTTCAAGCATCCAAACATGCAAAAGACAAGTCTCAAATATAGCAAAACATTAAACGAAACAGATTTGGAATCTCATTACAAGGAACCCCAACCAACAGTAAACTTCAACAACACTGTTGAATTCAATAGTAATGCTGGAAAATCAAAGTCGCTTCCCAGAAATCTCAAGGCATTAATCACGGGGAAAATTTTTCCAAAAAAAGTTAAGGATTCATTAAACATGCTTCCAAGAAAACGATCAAATGAATTCAGCCTGAAGAAGTGTGACCATTTAATTGATTTAGATGCTTTTGACGACAAAACAACTTCTCTCCCCAAAAATTTTGAATCAAAAAGAAATAATCTCGGAACAACTTATCAAGCTAGAAAGATGACTCACAATAAAATTTTTCAAAGTCGTCAAAATTTATCTGTTTCCTGTAAGGAAGAAGAACAAGCAACTTTGATCAATGACCTTGACCTGAGAATGTTTGCAGTAAAAACTGAAGTTGCCAAATGTGACAGTCTGCCTAAAACTTTTGTTGGGCCAAAAGAATTCAGCAAAAAGAGGTATTCTTCCTTAAAACGTACGACTGGACACACAGGACCAGCAACAAGAATGGACACTGAGAAAAACAAACTAAAAGCTCAACATAATCAAACAAATACAGAGATGATTTTTATTGAACTAGAAGGCAGAGCAAAAATAGTTGAAGACAAATTGAATCCCAGAAGTGTTCCCAGAAAAGTTGAGCCACATTTAGTTGATGAAAAGTGTGCATTCAGAGAAGAAAACCAAGGATTTTCTTCACTAAAACACATCACTGGATGGAATAAACCATCCTCGAAACTTGATACAGATGTCAATGCACAAATGCCTACGGAAAATGAAGAAACTTTCCAGATCAGGAAAGAAATGGATGGCACAGAAAAACAAGATTCCCAGATGAATAAACAAACTGATGGAACAGCAGGAATGAAAAATACTCTTGTAATAAGAGAAGAATTTTCTTCACTTACTCATAATGAACCATCTTCAAAACTAGATACGGAGGCCAATGCAAAAGAGCCCAAGGAAAATCAAGACACTCTCCAAATTGGTAAGAAAATAGATGGCAGAGAAGAAGTTCCCCAGATAAATAAACAAGCTGATTACAAAAAAAGAATGACAATTACTGTTGTAAATGAATTTGATGATGCAAGTTCACTGGGTAATGCCAAGGGTGCAGAGGATTTTGAACCCCCTGACCCGGTTTCAAGTGAAAACATTAAACCGGACGAAAAGGCAATTGATGGCTCTGTAAAAGCTGATATCTTTCCTACTGATATTGTTGCATCTAAGAACTTTTTCCCAAAAAGTTTTCCTCCAAAAATAAAAGCTTTCAAATCAGACAGCCTTCCAAGAAATTTTGTTGGGCCAAGTGAATTTGGCAAGAAGAGATATTCATCCTTAAAACGTAAACAAATATTGGTTCCAAGTCTGTCTGCTTCACAGCAAGAGAAAAATGTCACCAAAACAAATTTTCTTGTCCCGAATCATTCAGACCAAATAAGTAGTGTTCCAAATTCAATGGACTCAGACATGATTGCCGAAGAAAGAAAGAATATTTATGTTGAAAAGACTTGCCTACCAAAAGATGTTGAAGATGAATTTATTTCTTTGATAACTGATATCGAGCCACTAGCCAATATTTCACCAGTAAAGTCAGATACTCTAGGATCAAGAGCGGGTGCAAATAACATTGAACAAAAATTTCCTTCAAATAATGTTGATGTAGCTACAGATGTTGAATGTGAATTTCTTTCTTTAATCAAGGATGTCAATCCAGTAACCAATGGTGAGCCAGTAAAACCAGATACCCTTGAAGCAGAAACAAAGGAAAATAAAACTGAGAATACTATTCCATCACAGGAGGGTTCTGTCACTACCAATGCTGAATGTGAATGCATTTCTTCTTTAGAGTATGTGGAGCCAGAAGTTTGTGTTTCATCAGTAAGATTTGACACCCTTGAAGCAGAAACGAATGCAAATATAATTGAAGAAAGTGTTCTATCACATGAGATTGCCATCACTACCCAGGACTATGATTCAACTGGAAATCAAGATAGGTTAAATTCTCTTGATTTGAACAAATTTACAGAGAAGACAAGAAGATTAACATCTGAAAGCATCCTTAGAGACTTTGGTGCACAAAATGGAGCCGATATAAAAAGGTTTGCATCTCTAAGACATGCCAAAGAAAACTTCAATAAGCTGGAGAGAAAAGGTCCTCCAACCAAACCAAAGTTGTTTGTTCAGCACAGAGGTAGTCAACTTAAAAATTCTGAACAAAAACAACTTGCATGTATACCAAGAAGAGTAGATGCGTCGACTGAAAGAAATGTTGCTTTGAATGAAAATCAGAAAGTCTGCGAAACAAAGGATAACGCTCACACAGTCTTAAAACCAATTGAGCCCAATCATGTCATTATGAAAGCAGAAGACATTGCTTCATCGAGTCTTGCCAATAGAATTGAAAACTGTAACAACATTGATGCAAAAACAGTAAATTTGGGAAACCAAGAAATTGTAATCTATGATGAATCATCCCAAATTGATCAAGAAGCTATTAATCTTGAAAGTCGGGTTCTGGCAAATGAATTTCGAAGAAAAGCCATGGAAGCAGTTGGCAGTTATGCAAATGAAATAAATGATGACTCTTTGAAAGTTAAAGAAGATTGTATCTTGACTGATAAGGTTGTTAAAATGACCGATTACAAACCTAAGACAAAGTATTTGTTGACAAACAGTGTTGAAAATGAAATTGACCAATCTGATATCGTTAAGTTAAAACATGTTGCTGTCATAACGGATGAGCTACCAAGTTATCTGCTTGGACTGATAGATTTATCTGCAGATGATTGGGTTTCTGAGAATGAAAATCAACTTGGACTGATAAATTGTGATTCTGAAATTCAAAATACATTAGACACATTGAAAAACTCTAAGCTTGTGTCACACTCAAAGACAACTAGTGGCAAGATATTAATTGCTCAAACAAGCGTTGATAAAGCTGGGGTTCAGAGTCAAACGAATGACATTAAATATATTCCCAATGCTTCTCCGTTGATGAGTGCTCAGTCATGTTCTCCAGGTTTTAATAGTTTCGTGGGTGTAGATCTTCAGGCAGTATCCTCTAATTGTCCAAGCTATTCAGACTTTTGTGAATCATTGCCAAATCCCAATAACTGTCGGTCGCGAAATTCCGATGGTTGTCTGATAAAAGGATGTTGTTGTGGCACAACTACTTTTGACCCAGATGATACTGATTCTAAAAATGTTGAGTTATGTACCATGGAACAAGTTAATTTTGGCCCAGATTCAGTTCGTCCAGATTTTGTTAGTCCTGACACTGTTGACCATAACTTAGGTGCTGTTGAACCCAACTTAAATTCTGTTGTCCCTGACAGTGGCAACCTAGATGCTGTTGACCCACATACTGTAGGATCAACTACTGTAGATCCACTTTCTGTAGGATCAATTACTGTTGACCCACATACTGTAGAATCAATTACTGTTGGCCCACATACTGTAGGATCAATTACTGTTGACCCACATACTGTAGAATCAACTACTGTTGACCCACATACTGTAGGATCAACTACTGTTGACCCACATACTGTAAGATCAAATACTGCTAAACCACATACTGTTGATTCTTATTCTGTTCTTGATGTTCCTTCTCCTGTAGACGAGTTTGTTGTTTCCGAAATTTCAAATTCACCCCTGAAACAAGTAAATGTTGAAACTTTGCTGAGTAAGGGACATGATGTTGGACCTGTACATACGCTCTCTGACAACAATTCCCCTATACCTCTTCTTGGTACAGATTCATATGTCAGTCACTTAATAAATATACAGTCAATGTCAGATTCCTGTATAAATCAGTCAGAAACTGTATCGAAGGGTGAGTTTGGTGGACAAAATCCATCAACCCATGTACCCATGAAAATAGCTGAAGAATCTATTATTCAAAACCCTCCACACTCCAATATGTCTTTGAACACATCAGTAATTACTGAGTCTTCGAATGTGTCACAAGGTTACAAGCCCTCTACATTACCTTTTTGCAGGCAAGATTTCAATGCTTTCAAAGGTGGCCATACATTGATAGGGAATTCAAGTCTTCCTAGGCCCTTCTCTTATAATTCTAGCTCAGGGATAGGCTCAGTTAGATGTGGTGTTCCAAACTTTGGGAGTTTTTCGGCAAATGGTCTACAAGTTGGAAAACAAATCTCTTCTAATTTTCTCAACAGAAATTCAACAAGTTTAATCGCCGCTATGGACAGTGATCCAGAAAATGATATCGCACCTGTATCCCAGCGAGGATTCAAACAAGATCCACCGGATGGACAACTCACAGGGACTGAGCCAGAGATAGACATGGCTGATTCTAGAGTTGATATAGATGATTCTAATGTTAATCTGAATGATTCTATGATTGACTTGGATGAATCTCTGATTGACTTTGATGATTCTCTGATTGACTTAGCTGATTCTAATGATAATATGGATGATTCGAAAGTTGACATAGATAACTCTGTTGATTCACAAGTAACACCCACTGAGGAACCACCCTCCTCAGTCTGTCCTTTAGTGAGTGATCTGGAATCCTCACAAGCTGCAGAAGACTGTGACACAACAAGTAAATCATCATTCCAACCAGAAAGTCGGACAGGGCTAAAAGCAAATTCTGGTAACCCAATCTTAGAAGTGAACTCAAAAACTCAACGACCTACCACCTTAGGGTTGAGCCAAGAAAATACCAAAACACAACAAATAAATGTTGGTGTTTTCCCAGCCAGTCAAAATGTCACAATCAATAGAAAGAATCCACCAGAAGTCAAGAAAAAGCCCAAAAAGAGGCCAGAAGTTACAAAATCTGAGAAACTTTCTGAACCGAATGGTGAAAAGGATAAAGAAACTAAAGAAATATCTGATGACCGAGCTAATATGTCCGATAATGGTTCAAATTTCAAAGAAGAGCCTATTTCAAAAGGAATGAGGTTGAGCAAACCGTCTGGCAATTCTCGTACATTTGACCTTGGGTATACAGAAAGCGGGATAGCCATTTTACTGACAAGTCCGGAGTCTGATTCATATCCAGGAACTCCGGAAGATGTACCTGGAGATGCGCCCATATCTTTGCCGTTTGACCCTATTTCTACAGACTTGGCTCATGGGAAGGATGATGGGGATTTACTGACGCTTTGTAATACAGATTTCGATGACACTGATGATTCCAGGTATGCCACAATAGAAAAATACAAACCAGTGCATGCAACTGGTAATGCCATGCTATCTGGAGAGAGAAGTTCTGTATTGAATAGCGGTTACATGGACCTAGCAGATGCATCTCCTAACGTTTCAACTGAATCACTTTTGAAATTTTCGCCTATTGATTCAGATAACGAAAAAGGAGATTTCTCGATGACGATGCCAGACCCGACCACGAAACGTCTGCAAATTCCTGATGATACGTGGCCATTTTCTATGTTAAACACATCTGTTGACTACTCATTTGAAGAGTCCTTGGATGAATCAGGTTCCATAACTGGTGAATCGCTTCAGGCAAATGATGTGGAATCCAATGAGTCGCTGTCCAGTAAGGAAGAATCATTTGATGAAGACAATGAATCAAGTCTTGAGGATGAAGAAACACCTGCTATTCCAGTCTATGTTGAAGTAAGTATAAACACCTGGACATACAACCACATTTACCCACAATGCATCTCACAAATTTGTATTGGTGTTCTGGTAAACAAAAGTAAACAAAAAAACTCCGTTGATCATTTGTTATTATTTCTAGATATCCAACTTATTTATGTAAAAGTTGGTGATGTCTGCTTGCCTTGAGCTGTTTTTAAATTTTTTTTTTAAACTTTGATTTTATTTTCTGCGTTGCTAATGGCTGACCTAGTACTGTGATCATTTGAGGTCACAAGCAAAGCTTTGTGTCCAAAATTTACAGTAAACCTAAAAATCACCCAACTGCTCGATTTTAGGAGAGCCTTTTTGTTTGACAAACATTTATCATATATTACATGTACATTAAACTTAAATTGGGTGAGGGTGAGTGATCACTCTTCTGAGGTGCGAAGCTCTGGTCATAGGTCTTGCCAATTTGTTTAGTAAACATGTACAATAAATTATCATCCTATACTGCTTGACAACTGTTCACATGATAAGTTCCTGCTGCCACAGTATCGAGAAGGAATCAACAGTTAATTAAACATGGTTATAAAATCTGACCACCATTTCTACAAATCCATCAGTTTGCCTATAAGTAAAATTGACAATAGTGCAGTGCCCCCATCAGCAATAATTACAAATCCATAGTTCCGTACTAATCGCTGTATGTTCACAATTATAGCTAATAACCTTTCTCCTCATCTGTCATATGGTATCATATTTCTCCTTTTTCATTGGCTGTCCGTTGGCAGACTTTTATCGCCCAGTTTAGTTTCAGATAAAACTGTGAGATAATCCTCCAGCTAATCAATCAAACTTGATATAAGTTGGACTAAATGTTTGTTTATGACACAGACTTGATAAATCACTAATAATGGCAATTGATTTTGATTAACTATTGCAATAATCCGCTCAGAAAAGCTGTGATTGGTAAGTTAACAGAAAAAAGGATAATAATAATAATAATAATAAAAGCTTTATTTCAAGAGGGTAATGTATACAAAATACACTCAATCAGCAAAATAGC
>JARFOD010001681.1:0-11817 GCA_031763545.1 Mopalia muscosa | reverse complement strand
GGATAACCCAGACCTTAACAATAACACCCCCAGACCTTCACCTAACGCCCCCCTCCCCCTTAACCTCCCCCTTTCCACAGCTTCTTTATTGTCACATTAGTTGTTTATACACCATCCTATATTGTCAACCTCTGCTTACCCAACTTGGTTTGATGTACTGTTACCTTATACAAATTGTTGTGAAGTAAAGTTATTTACTTATAATGTCCAGTATATTTAAGCTTTTATCGTGTAGTTTTCGGATTGTAAATTCGAGCTGAATCCCCTTAAATTGACCAATCGTAGCAAATCAGATCACTATGTATTTAACCTAATCAGTAGAGTTGGCGCTTTAATTGGAACCAATCACTAAGTTTTAGTAATCCAGAAGAACAGTTTATAAATGAAGTTTTAGTTAGATTTAGGGAGTTGAAAAAAGGAGTTAGAGGGCAGAGTTCAAGAGAGCAACAATTAACTTTGGTTAAGTATTTTGGTAGTTTAAATTTGTTTCGGGGATACTTTCTAATTTAGTTATTTCGGATTCTTAGACAGCATTGGATATATATTTAGATTTATACCTGGTTTTGTGTGTTGATCTCTCTCTGGCGATTCACAATTAGATACAAGATCCATGGCTAACATTCTTTCATTGAACGAAAGGATCTTACAGTTGGGATGTATTATCCACGCTTCCACTCTGCTTAACATCTAAAATAATACCTTGTAACAAAGTGGTAGCAGAGCGTGGCTTTGTATCTAGAGTCTTAGAGAAGAGAGATTATAGCACATCACAAGTGTTGATCTGGATAGTATTCGCTTTAATTTCTCAAACATTAATGATGGCTTTTAAAGGGATAGTTACTAAATGCGATAATCCAGATGGCCTGGTTGTAACAGGGTTATATGTCGTTTCCGTACAAATTGATGCCAGATACGTTGTGATGCTACAAGCAAACTCCCAGATTAGAGCCAAACAGTACGTTCGATAATGTAGTGTTATACAGCATTGCTTTTAAATCAAAACCATGTATATATTTGTGAAACAAAATGCTTAAAGAATGTATTGGAATTATTCAAGTTAGACTGTGAACTGTCGTACAATATCCGATACATTAAGTAGAGTTAACGTTTTGTATGTAGTTTTCTATGTGAAATTGGTTAACATTTAGTTAGACTAAATTATTAGCGATTTAACTGCAGAATTTGGGACTTAGATTGGTTAAACTGGATATCAGTGACATATTTCCAGTGATGTAAAATCTATATGTTTACTTCATTTGAAGTTAGGATATTATAACTAAAGTTAAATTTAGAGGTTGACAAAATTCAGCATGTTTTCTGTAAAGTTAAAAGTTACCATACGATATGAGTAGTTTTTGAGAAGTCACTGTTGTGTTAAATGGAACAACAGGTTTTCTGTTTAAATGGTTTGGTGGAATTGATAGCGTTCCTCATACAAAGACAGGAATTAACTAATTATTGTCGGTCAATGAGAATTAACGATGTGTGAGTTTCACATGTGTGAATGGTTTAAGTGCCATGCATAAACCATGACATGCTGAGATGTCTAGCGGTGAGTTAAGACAACTGACCGTATCCGATCTAATGACTAAGCCGGTTATATAATCTCCAGGTGGCCTAGCTGTGACATGTGCATGGCAGACTTCTTTATTAAGAAAGGTTTAGTTTTAAGTGTCTGTTGCTGAGAGACTTTGGTGTTTCAACCAAAAGCCATTAAATTGTTGTCTTAATTGTTTTGTTGTTTTTTTGAAGTTATATAGGCATACATGTACATTGGTATATATTGTAAGAGACTTGAGTATAGTGATTTATAAGAAGACATTCGTGAGTATATTAGAGATATCACTAAAGTTTGGATATGATTTTATAAAGTATGTTTCACATGGAAACAGTTAAAAGTACAAGTAAGTGAAATTTGATATTATGAAAAGAGAATATAGAATTGACATGTGTTGAATCAGGTCAAAGGTATGAGTATTTTACGAAAGCCGCATTTGAAACAACTTGTGCTAAAGTTATAAAGGTCTTATTTCTTTGGTATGTAAGTGAATGAGATAAGGATTGAATGACGGATTGTTACACTATAGAATACATTTGTTCTAAATAAAAGCGACGGCTTTTTCTTGGTAGATTATCTATGTGACGACATTGATATATCTAAACAAAATTTTGTTGTAGTTTAATGATTAACTTTCAAACTTTTTCTCTATGTTTCAAAGGTGTTTGTTGTGTGTTCAAGTAGAGTGATTGAGTGGAGCGGACCATGACATGTGAATTCTAAACTTACTATATCAAACAGGATGATTTTTAGAATCTAGCCAAACAGATTAGATGTTATTTTTACTTTAACAGTTAAAAGTTCTAGAATTAGATTTATTTAACACGATGAAAAAATTATGTTTATAATTGATGAGTTGTATCGACTCGTCACGGTCCCGTGAGGTAAGTCTAGCGATTTTTGTTAAGTTTGGAAAGATTATTTTAACAAATTTTCAACAGGCGATTATATAATTTTGGCATGGCTCTAGTCATTGTATGGTGAAGTTATTTTATTAATAGAATGAATATCTTCGGGCTATGTTCCTGTATTAATTGTGAAAATCAGACTTCTACGTATGGTAGTAAGCTTTTCAAATTGAATACGCCATTACAGGATTATTGTCTTGACTGTTTTATTCTTAACCGTATAGACGAGAAAATGGTATTTTAGAAAATGACCAGTTTCGAATGGACAAACAGTGACAAAATGTTAATTTTATTGTGATTTTATGTATTGTAGACGTTTTGTTGGAGATCTGTTTCTGAATCTGACCATGCACGTGCATTATTCGAGACTTCCGACCGGACAAAACTCGTGACGTCACCCCAACTTGTTTAATCTGAGATGGATCTACTTCCGGCCATGATGTCATTTCCAAGGGAGATAACTTCATCGACGGGACTATGCCATACAGATTCATCATCATTCAACTAGTTTATTTCAGCTCAACGTTGGAATCATTCCTTATTAGTTACCAGTAAATTCCCCATGGACATTTAAAAGTGAACATTGCATTTTACTCAGGACTGTTTTATTCGCGTGGCAATGAAATTCTTAGAAAGTAATGTTTATACATGTAATATTGGATCTATATGTCAACTTGTTTAAGTATTTAACATCAATAAGTAAGAATCTGTTTTTCCAGTTGTTTTTATACAGAACCATCTTTTCACAATTCTGGCATATGTGTTTTTAAAGCGGTTCTAAGAGTTTTCAACTGTTTTTCAGAAAATTTTATTGATAAATACTTTGACGAAATTGTAAACTGTTTTTACATGCAGAATACAAGATAAATCACATTATATTTAGTAAATGCAGTGACACATTTTAATTAAAGGTTAGGGTATTGTTGTGAAGCCTATTTAAGACTTAATAGTTTGCACATGTAATAGGGTTCATTTCATTATGATAATTATTTTATTGATAAAATATTATATGACGACGGATTGTCTACTTCACACTGCCTCTTCCCCTATTATGGTGGAATCTGGGAGGAAACCTCAGAAAAACTACTCCAGGGATTGCCAAAGTCGCATCATGTACCTGATGGTAGAGAGACGGATTCGATCCCGTGAACGGTACAAATAAGTACGATTAGTAAGCGCACTTGCCTCTTTTCTTGAAATATATGTATTGATTTAGAATCTTAAAAACCTATTACATAATAATACAACCACAGTGTGCAAACCCTTAATTTAAAAAATAGCTTTTCACAGAAGAGAAAGGGGTTAGATCAAATGTGTAGCGCACTCGCTAACCACTAGGCCACGGATTAACGGACGAACCTGCATGAGTGTCGTCTGGGACGATGGTACCAATCACACCGTGACCTGAGGAAAGGCCGTTAACTGCCTAATGTCCCTATAAATCACAAATCCGGCAACTGATCTTTCCTGTAATGGGAATATCTTCCCATTGCTTTGTATAGTCTTTATTCCCACCTACTAGGATTAAATGAGATTATTTGATTGATGTGGGATTTCACACAAGCAGGCTTCGCGAGGAGGTCAGTTATAGCATTATAAACATTAGATTAAAGATCACGAATGTCTGCTTCCACCGCACTAATAAACGTTTAGCTATCGCGGTGGCGACGTATGTGGCATAGATAATGGGTTTTATAGTAATACAAGAAAACGATAGTATACAGGTCTATGAACAGCTATTTGTGTATTTATTGTATATTCTTGCTATAAAGACACTTTAATATTATGACGATTCATTCAAATTACATCCTTCCACTTTCAATTCTTTAATTTTTGAAGTTGAAGTAAAAGGTTTCATTTGTACAATCAGTATGGTTTTAATGTATAATTCAGTATCAATAACAAAAAAAGTTAGTAAAAAACGTCCTTTATGGTTTCAATGCAATATTCATTTATTTATAAGGTAGCTTTGTGAACATGGGTCCTTTTCAGTCAGCTACGATTCCGATAAATATTTACCCTCAAAGGTAATAGTACTCAATAGGCCCTCACACCAATTGTCCGCTGCGGAAGGCCTGCCCAACGCCCCAAAGGGATCCCAAATTTGATCTTTAATACGTTACAAGAAAGGCCTGCCCTGGTAATTCTGCTTACAACTGTGTTCTCGCCCTAGTATTAGCAGATCGGTTTGACCGTAGTCCTTTGAAAGTTGTTTATTTGGGTTGAGCTTTATTTTAGGACAACATCTGGCAAATGCTGCAACTGTTTTACAAGACATTGTACCTCTATAATTTCCATTCTTTTACCTTGGCTGGTCCAAGACCCATGCTTCTCTTTGATATTATGGATCACAATAAGTCAGAAACACGTCCTCTCTTCTTTTCTGCAGAGATTTTGTGAGATTGGGAATTGTTTCGAAGGCGATTCCTTAAGCTATACCGATGGATCGAAGACTGAAGACAGGGTGGTAGCAACATCATATTCCTCTTTTCGGGTTCATTCATATTCTCTGCAGAAGCAAAGCCCCAAGACGTTATTTGCAGTGATTCACTGTCTTGTCCTTTAGCTATCGATAGCTTTAAGGTCAAGCATCCAGCAATGAACATAACATTTTAGAAGCCAGCGGAGCAGAAGTAATGTTCTGTGGATCCCCAGTCATTTTGGGTATATTTGTGTTTTAAATAGGAAAAGCAACCCTCGGCAATTGCATTTCTTAAATCTAAGATATATTATATTTAAGATCCAGCCTAAAGTTTGTAAATACATTTTAAATCGTTGGCCGTGTGTTTGGGTAAGAGATATCGAGAATAAACTCCACCCGTACATCCTGACTTTAGAAAAAGTTTTACTCCCAAGGAATGGATCGAAAATACGTCATGCATGTTTTGATGAAATTGATAACAAACCCAAGTGTGAAATTTGCGATCTCAAACATATATTGGTTGACAGCGTGGGCTTGGCCACTGTTAGTCTACAGTGCTACATAGTCGTCTATAACCGAAAGGTTTGTTTGACAGCATTACTGGCGATGTGGTCATCAAGTACCTTGATTTACCGTTCACTGGACCAAGTCCGTCTGTCGACCATCGTGTATACATGTATGTACGAGTTACATGTTGTGGCTCAGGTGGTTTCTATGGGGTTTTCCACCATTATAAGGCTGTTTTCAGTGTGAAGTGGACAATCCGTCATCATATAAGTGAAATACCCTTGAGTATGACTTAAATATCATTCAAACAAACTCTAGCGAAGAGGCGGTACGATGCCAACCCGTTTGGAGTATCATGATAGTGGGTATTTTGATTTGTGAATGTCGGTGACGTCGAACAGTACTTTACTTCATCGTTTGACCCGGGACACCGTAATTAGGGTGACGTACAACGCAAAAACCCAGACCAAACGAACAAAATAAACTGATTGGTAGTCGGTTAACTGTTCGTTGTTGGCTGATTAGTTTAGCTGCAAAAGCGTCCGAATTGAATTGATAATTTTACAGCAATTGGTTGTTTACCGTTCACGACTGTAATTAAATTCCATAATACGTTGGTAGTCTTCAAGGAAAGCAGATAACTCAAAACGCCCAGATTCGCGGTTCTAAAGTGTTAATACTTTGATTCAGGTATCAATTGGTTCACGGAATATTAGACCCGGAGGGATATCTGGGTAAAGTCAAACCAGAAAGTCTTCCGTGCTCCATACAGATTAGCTGGCCAGATGATGTCCTTATTATCATTAGATGAAACAGGTTCGCACTAAAAGGGTTCTCGACACTGGATGGTCATCCTATAGGAAAACGAGAACACAAACATTATGGTGAGCAAGAACGAAACGTACCTATACAGATGCCTCAATTCTTAATTAACTTTATATCGACAATGCAACTTGTCAATCACAAGCAGTCCTCTGTACCTTGAGGTCAACGCTGTTGGTGTGTTCTGCTTTGTTCTGTTTTCCTATTAAAGAATTAAATGTCCTCGTCCATGCAGTATATATGATATTGTTCGTGTCGCTTAACAGAAAACAATATCGAAAATAAATGTAATCGAATTTGGTAATGAATATAATTACTAGCATACTAGTTCTGTTTGGAGACTAAGACAGATGCGTATTCGCGCCACTGGCTATTTCGTGTATTATATGAGCACTATAGTACTTGGTAAATTTGCTTTAATATCTACCATGATTATACCGTCAAGTACTATTTTTGCCATTGGCATCATTCGCACTCTATGAAATGGACATGATGACATACAAGATTAGTGTAACTGTATTCCCATTACCTTCATTTCACATAACATTACCCCAACCAGTCACAGTGATGGAAATAAACAAAGTTTAGGTCCTGATGTTACACTGTGCCTGCAGGATAGTTGGACAAGATATTGACTAGGATTCTTTGATTTGTTTACATCTGGCTATAGGCTGTCAGGATCACTCGATCACGAATAATTTGTTGGTAAGAAAATGTAGCGTCTCCTGCACTTTTATCGGCATTTACGCCGTATCATTCCCTTCAAATGGCTGCTTGAGCATTCCCCGATGGTGCCCCTCCCCTACAATTTGCTATCAATAAACAATGACTGGAATACAACCCACAAACATCGGCTCTGTACCAACACCCTCCCTCCGAGGCGCTATGCATCGACCAACCATTTTATTGGTAATAGGGAAGGTAGTTATTCTACAGCAGCAGCACCCATATTGTGCTGGTTAATGGATGTATTGATATAAATGATCAGTATTATAATGTTCAAGCCTTGTTGTTCATCCAATGGCGTCGGGTTTCCAGCACAAACAAACAATCGTTATATAATTGAAATACGCCACTGATTATGTTTGTTTGTTATGTTTGATTTAGGTTTTAACATAGAGCTAAGTGAAATTTTACTTATAGGACGACGGAGTTGGCATTTCATACTCTTCATTGCTTAAATACGGCGAAAACCTGGATGGGGCCTGGTTAAAAACTACCCCTGCGGAGCCAGATTGTGTGACACAATCTTATGTGTCGGTATTCTATTGATTGTTTGAGTGTGGTTCAACACCGTGCTTAAGGACAGCCTAATTGATTATGCAACCGGCCCTCGTCGGCACTGCCTATAAAGACAAAACCAGAGGACGCAATACATCCTCATCACCTAGATGGGCTTTGTGGCGCCCGTCCATCGGATCAATGGCAACAACAATGAAAAGCTAAGTGGGCAGACACGTTTACAACTAAGCCAAGGCTGAGGGCCCCAACATCGTGGCCAAAATACCGCTAAATGTGAATTAAGATACAAGTAAATCAGACACCAATCAAAACCAGCAATAAATTACAGCCATGTGGAAAACAACACGTTATATCACAGGCGCTTTTTTACATTCCAGTTATCATCCACAACGTAGATATATCCAGATGTGTCAAAAAGTTATGTACATGTAATGCTCGCTCTGGTTAAGCAAAGAGACTTGTATTGTATCAATCGAGTTTTCATACTTACATCTCCGCAACGACAAAACAAAACAGCAGTATTTTATACTCCAGATTGTTAGACTCAAAGGATCGCTATCACGTTTATGGACTATCCGACAAGACTGCAGTCGGTTACATAATAAATGGATTTTTCATATTTTTACTTTTAACGAAAAAATCTCCCTTCCTGTCGAACCTTTCAGGATTTTCCTCATCAAATTTCAGTTAATGCTATAATTTTCATAAAATCAGAATAGCATCTATTTTCAATATCGGAATATACGTCAGTTATTTACAAACACAGTGACTTTAACAGTCTAGTAAATAGGGCTACCAGAAAAAGTTGGGATTTTTTGTGGAGCTTTGTGAGGTCAATTTCAACAATATAATCCTTAAACTGAGTGGGTCCAGTTGTTTTCAGCGCTATCTTTGTTTGGTGTGTTTGTTTGGTAGTGGATTAACGCCGTAATCAAGAGTATTTCACTTATATGACGCAGGTTGTCCTTGTCACACAGTGCATTGCTTAAATACGTTGGAAAACCTGGAGGAAACCTCGTCTAACCATCGCCTCGATTGCCGAAGCAACATCGTGAAACTCGTAGATCAATAGCGGAACTCGAACTAAAATTGAATCCTAGATATCCTGTTTACAGCCTGTCTCTAATCTTAGATGTCATTTTGACAGCCTTTTTTTAATCCTAGATGTCATGCTGACAGCCTATCTCTAATGTTTGATGTCATACCTTAGATTATCTAAGATTTCTATCTTAGAGTAGTGATTTAATCTGCAATAAACGACTCAACATGATTTTGAGCAACTGGGCACAGCTGGGTTAATTGTGTGAACGCCTCTCAAGGAGAAATACAAGTCTTGTAAGTCGTCTGGTTGAACTGGGATATTGAAATTAATCGGCTCCAGTCTGATGAAAGGGTATTGCACAGACAACCATCTTCACAGATTTAATTATATCATGGACGCGGTTTTAGTGTTATTCTCAATAAAGATAACCAGACAACACACGGTCAAAGTTTTTCATATTGCCTAACAATGGTTATTCTCGTTTCCAATAATATCACTTTAAAACCATGTCCAGATATTGCCTGTCAATAAGGACGTACAGTATTTCTGTAATTTTGGATATTTTACGTTGCAAAATAACAGGTCTTTCAAAAACAATTTAAAATTTCATGCTAAACGCCTTGACGTTCAAATAAAAAAAAAAAATAATCAAACGTACACATTTAATGCCGTGCATACAGTTGTTTTGTTTTTTTTTTTAAAGACGGCAGTGTACTTCCACATAGTGAACATTATGTAAGGTGACAAATCTCCTTTTGTAAAACTAAAGCTCATTGGAATATATTGCTTGGAGCCAGCGGGTGAAGTACAAGTTAAAGCTAAAAAACTATGTTACCCTATCTTCAATGGAAACTATAGTTAATCTTTCGTGATTCTTTAAACCTAAAATACTGTGTATATAACAATTTATGTTGTGTACACTTTATCATATGCAGATACGTTTATGTTGTGTCCGGAGTCCTTATCTCTGTATATGAAAGTTAATATTGTGTACATGAGACTTTACCTTATGTACATGAGAGTTTACCATATGTACACAAGACAGTTTTTGTTATCCTGTCGACATATTATGCCGTAGGGATTATGTCATCACGCAGTCCGTCCGCCTGTCTGTCTGTCCGTCCGTATGGAGGACGTGAACACAATAAAAACAACATCCCTTAACCCAGGGCTTTCAAATTTTGGATACACATTTGTCTGACACTAAACTGCATTCATTTTTAAAATATGGTCATTCCAATAAAGTTTCTGGTTTCCATGGCAGCATAATGATACATGTACATAATAATAATGGTATTACAGACGAAGTGAACACAATAAAATCAAAACCGCTTAACCCAGGGTTTTAACATTTTGGAAACCCGTTTGTCTTACAATAAAATCCACTCCTATTTAAAATGGGACCATTCCAATCAAATTTATGGTTGCCATGACAGCATAATAATACATAGTAATAATAATAATGATATTACAATGATAGGGTCATTCCAATAAAATGACCCAACACAATAAAAACAAAACCGTTTAACCCAGGGTTTTTATCCCATCCGAATATTATGCCATACCGATTATGTTGCCACGCTGTCAGTTTGTCTGTCCATCTTTATGTCCGTCAGTCTGTCCATATAGAGAAAGTGAACACAGTAATAATAATAAGAAATAAGAAACAGCTTTATTTAACGAGGAATTGTACACTACAAAATACATTTGATCTTCCCTGTGGTCCTCTGAGGAAACACTAAAAAAATATATAGAAATATATACAGTTGCCAAAAAATTGTAAAATACAGTGTATTGATGTGTTTTCTAATTTTGGATACACATTTGTCTGACACTAAACTTTACAAATACAACTTAACACTTTTAGTTGGGATCTGATTGAACCCATGATCTCCCTTAAGATTTATATTTCTGCCTCTTTATTGTGTCATCCTTATTTATCAATATAATACTTCCGATGGGATAAAGTGAGTCACACTCACCTCTTGTTGTGTACATGAGATCTTACCCTACATAGGCCTACATTTGAGTTTAAACTGTGAATACAGGTGGCAACTGGTAGGTTCAATTTGTACCTCCGTTTTGAAGTTTCTGCCATCAAACACCCTCTGTTTGATGGAGAGCAATACAAACTGATTGCTGAACAAACCCAACAAAGCAGCTACACACATTAAAGTCACATAATGGTTTGTTCTAACAACATATCAATATAATCAAATAGATGTTATTTTTATATCGTTAAAGCTGATCAATTTGTATTCCGGAGAGCTCTCTTAATGAACTTAACGGCTCTAGAGCCGGGACATTTGTTGCTCGAAATTGGACTGGGTTGTCCTCGTGACCGGACGTAATAAAATAACCTAAAGGAAATTGAAAGAGGTGTTTTACTGTACAACTACTAAGTCAGTATAATTGCCCTGCAGACAAGCTTATTTGGACAATTACTTCTTTGTGATTATCTGCTAATTACTTGATCCTAAATTTTTCTTTGGCCAATCTGCCAAATAGAGTCAAGCACGACAAGCAACCACGGTATAAAGCCTAATGGGCAAATATGTATTTTGAATTTCAGTGTTTGTTGGAGTTGTTTCGAAAAAGCGTGGTAGTTTAGTCTAGGTCTATTTCGTCTCGGTCTATTCAGAAAGAATTGTGAGGAAAGATGACTCATCACTCATCTCTCTTAATTAATTTTTTATATCCAATTTTTGTACACAGGGAAGTTGAATAAAGCTTAAACAATAGGCATCATGTACCTCCAAGGGCTACTGTCCAGGCAGGTGTATAATATAAGTCTATAAGATACGTATTGGTATACATGTAGGCCCTACGTAGTGGACATGCACAAACCAAATATCTCATGTGAAGAACGTAGGTCTGCGCGCATATAAGCTGACTTAAAGCTGCCAAGCCTGTAGCCCTAACTGACCAGGTTCAGTGTTTATAGATTGTAGGCAGGGAATAGTCTAGCATGAACCAGAATTAAGCAACTCTTTGGCTACAGGAACATCGAAATGTATGATTTGACATGGACAAGACTGATGAGAAACAATGTTGAGAACCCAATGATGACCGAGAAGCGCCAATCTGACTCAGAGCTTTACAAACTCCAACGGGACCCCTCTCTCCAAAACCATCTACAAGCAAATTCAATGGATCAGAGCCGGTTGCTCTGGAAAACCGCTTTTGTCCCTTGGAAGGGAAGGAGGTAGACATTAAGCCTCCTCTCTCTACAGCTCGCCCACCTCCACCATCTCGAGGACGGCACAATGGCAAACACCCTAGGTTAAAAGCCAACAGAACACATAGTGCTGGTGGC
>JARFOD010001670.1:0-11818 GCA_031763545.1 Mopalia muscosa | reverse complement strand
AGGCTTCCTCTCGGTTTTCCGCCGTAATAAGGCAGTGAACTGTGTGAAGTGAACAATCCGTCGTCCTATAAGTGAAATACCCTTGAGTACGACGTTAAACACCAATAAAACAAACAAACACAAGTATATCATTTATTAAATCATGTCTGCAACATTTGATCCTATTACAAGTCGCTCCTTCGAAGTTCCATCCGGCAATCGAGGGGATGGTTTATACGAGATTTCCTCCCGGTTGTCCACCTAATCTAAGTAAGGAACAGCGGGAAGCGGACAATCCGTCGTCATATAAGTGAAATACCCTTCAGTACGATGTTAAACCCTAATCAAGCGAACGAAACAAACCAAAATAACTGAGCCGCGGATAGGCTCCTTGTTTAACCGTTGCAGGACCAATTATCTTCAGATCAACGTTATCCAGGCAATTGTATTTAGAGCAGATGTTGCCGAATATTCAACACAACACAATGCAGATTAGCTGACTGAATAATGAGCTTAAACTGCCATATTGTGGAAAAAAATAACGAGCAAAGTATTTCTGCCCAACAGTTTGTCAACATTTTTATCGTGCTCTTTCCAAGAATAGAGTTAAAAGAACAACGAACGGACCGCAATGTTGCGCATCTAAACTTCTTTCGTTAAAAAAACTGACTTTATTTTTTAAAACTGTCCACACGTGTACAAAACAGAGAAGGAGGATTCCCGCCATTATCCATAAACTAAATGCCAAACTTTCACATTTCTTCACTACATATAGTTCCGGTTCCCTAATAACCTACAGCTGATCCCGTTAAAGTTTTGTCCGGGCTATAAACCGCTAAACAGCAAAACAATTGGCAAGACCCAACAAACCACTAAGAAACCGAGTGTCAACGTGGCGTCTTTAACATTGCAAGAAAAACACTACACTAAACGTATGTAACAAAGCTGGCCTTTATTAGATAGCATATTTACAAACGGACTTTGTTGAAAAGAGGACAGTGACATGTATTAAATTAAAAAAGAGAACTGACAACCAATGATTCTTGAGGTGACGTATTCAAAGTGTGGACATTCCTGGGAATTCGGATGATAACAATGGTCGTTCTTAATGCAACTCTATTTCTCCACTGCAAAGAAACAAATGATAACCGTGAGATTATTCTCAAGAGTATTATAGTTAAATAGCAATAATTAATATTTGTACCCTTGATCCAATGGAACAGTCACTTTGTGAGAATTTAACAAACAAGTTGAATACATTACTAGTATATGTGCTAAGGACGTGAGTTTGATATTTTAACTTATAATTATTAGTATCCATGTTTAATAAATTTGTGATAAATCTACGTGAATATGTAACAAACAAGTGGAATACACTACTAGTATATATGATAAGGAGGTGTGGTTAATATTATAACTAATACTTATATGTATCCTTGTTAAATAAATGTGTGAGTTTATTTATTTGCTTTGTCACTGAACTTTTCAAAGGTCTAATTAATTATATATATTATAAATCAGTATTTAAAACACCTTTCGTAGAAGACCTTGCATGCAATCTCCGCAGGAATGAACTGCTCAGTCTTCGGCTTTACAGGCTTTAAGTTATATTGACGAGGATAGAAAAACTGCACGAGGGGCATTCTATACTTTTGAAGTATTAGTCAACTTTTTTTGTCCAATCGAAAAATAAGGTAAACGAAAAAACTGATGTGAACACGGAATGTACTTCAAATATATTTCAATATAGTAGAGTTGTTACTAAATATACCTAATTATTTAACCTCTGTCATTCGTCTCTGACACATAAACCTTTGAAGCCCGTTTGTTTGAACCCAGGGTTTTTGGGGTTTTTTTTTCTTCTTTTTTTCTTTTTAGCAAAACGATGACATGTCGGAAGCTAGTGACGATCGAGACAGGTTATTTTGATTTAATACCATTGTCATGGAACAGGACCTATCAATCATAACCTCACAAGGTGAAAAGAGCGATTATCTGGCTAATGAAAGGTAATACATCTGACACCTGGCGCCTAATGGGAAGTATATTTCTGGTGATTATTAGCAAGCCCCGGAAAACATAGGTAATTAGTGGGTCTTATGTAATCGTTAACATACACCCGCAAAAATTGATTGTTTTTTTACTCCAGAATGCTTAATACTCCTCTAAAACGAAGAAACCCAAGATTATTTTATCCTGTTAAAAAAATCACGGTTACTGAACTTGTTTATTTATCTGATTGATTGATTGGTGTTTAACGCCGTGCCTAAGGGTATTTCACTTCACTGCGGCCGTGTATTTCAACAATAATTGACAACCATAAAATGTTACGTGCTTTGATACTGTTGGAAAGGTAATCTTCCTTCAATGCAAAGAAACGACAGCAGTGATACTCTTAAAACAAGCTGCCCTTAGTCAATTTAACTGTGACATGATACAGTTTTTACTTCTGTGTCAAGGCGTTTATTTATTTATCTGTCAAGGACGTCATGGGTGGTTTCTTAGACGTTTTTATGTCTTCATATAAGTTGAACATCCTTAAGAACGATGTAAAAAGAACAAATAAACTTACCAACCACCAATGAAGTCAGGCTTACAGGATTATTACCCGGCAATGGTAACTATACCACCTCAGATTCTACCATGTGCTGTTCTTTAGTTCAACGAAATCATTTTGTCTAGTCAATCACGTTTGAAAAATCGAGGCTAGTTAGTTTGTTTGATTGGTTGTTTGGTTGGTTGGTTGGCTGGCTGGTTGGTTAATTGGTTGGTTGGTTGGTCGGTTGTGAATGGTTCAGGCCGTAATTAATATTATTTCACTCATTTAACAGCACCTCTAGGTAAGACAGTGCAATGCAACGTATACTTACAGTGCAGGTGAACACACCCACAGTAGGCTACACTGGGCACATATCCCGCAGTGGTACACACCCTAGGTAACTGAGCTTCTGTGCAGGCAGGAGAACCTGTAACAATTCAGATGAAGCTTGACGCAATACACATATTAAGAAAGCAATTATACATTCAACACAAAAGCAGTCCAACAAATATTCATAGTTGAGCTGTGGGACAACTGAATCCTGCAAGCTTGTATATTTTGACAAAAACACGATTTAAAAGACCTCTGAGATACGGTTTCGTTTCTATTTTAACATGTTTTTTTACCTTTGGGACAAAGCGGCAACCTAACTGGAAATCAGTTCGACTGAATGCAGGATCTTAATAACCCTTAGAGCACAGTAATGCTAGGATCAAAGCAGTCCTGGGACAGAAAAGAACCGTCTGGCTAAGAAAGGGTTTAAATAATTCCTGCGACACGGCTGAACCATTTCGACGCCAACAGGGCAACACTGACCCATCGCACACGGTTTAACCATTGTAACTTAGACAGCATGTTTTTCCTCTTCGTGTCTAAATAACCCTTATGTTTCGACTGTTCAAAATTGATAATAAAAAAAAGAGAACGTCTCAATGATTTTGGTAAAAGGATGGAACAATTTTTACGAAGACCGAGTGTTAAAATGGTCGTTAGAACAGGGTTGAACCATTTTGACGAAAAGGCCGGGATTAAGTAACCAATGGAAAAAAAAATTAAAAAAAAAAGAATACACTATCTAGACAACCATTCTGACACTATTCACATTTTGACGAACAAGGGGTGTAAATAATATTTGGGACTCGTCTGGAATGAATGAATAGGAAAAGATAAGCTTAATATGCCCTTCTATATAAATGAAGTAAATTTGTAATGTTGTGTGTATTTCCAAATTCCGATTCATGCCTTCGGATAGCCTACATTACAATGTCAAAATACCAAAAACCGACTGAATAGTTACCATTGCGAAGTAATCTGGGTGCTGGTCTGTCGCATGTGGCTGAGGTTTCACAACTTCCCGTCAGCGGATTAAAGAAGCTCGTATCTTCACACATCTCAAAATAAGCTGTCCCTGCACCACATTCGTAATATCCGTAACAAGCCCGTGGATCTGGAACCGGATTGATCTGGCCAGGAGGACAAACAGCTGAAACCAAAATGACAGGAACATGTATATCTTCTGGTTGGAAAACACTATACTTACAAAGTACAACACATCACGGGTTTACATATTCGATTGATTGATCAACATGCAGATGTTCAATAAGGTAACCTTAAAGAATTAAACAAACCTCGCTTGTATTGCTGATGTAAAACATTATTGAAATGAAGAGAGATGGGAATACGCAGGTTTGGAATACTAGTATCATCAGATCGATAGGAGCTGCCAGATTTGACCAAAACCCTACACCTCTGTTGCGGTTACGATTTTCGTCATGAGGTACAACACTCAAAACGTAAAACTAGTAATCCCAGAAACCCGCCAAGGAAAGGTTATTTAAGAAGCAGATCTGTTATGGTGTCTTGTTGTTGAATGACTTTGTTGCCCTTTTTGTCGAGGGTTATTTTTTCTGCGTCCTTTCTGTTGTCACGCTGTCATTTAAGTGTTATGACTTTGAATAGTAGTTAAACCCCAATCAAACGTACACGCAGAAGTTGTTTGTTAAGGACACTCGGAATTAACGGCGGACGCTGGTGAACCTGGTTCCTGATACCCAATATGGTCGACTGGCAGCCAAGTTGGAGTTGCATATCATAACATCAAAACAAGCAATCACTCTTTTAGCAAGTCTATCTGTAAAGCCTTCCATCAAATTCGGAGTAGGTATACAGGTAAACGTACATATTTCCTTCGTAATCCTTATTCCACAAAGGATGATTATCTTTTAACAAATAGCATTGGAGGAAATTTATTAAATTGTATATATATTTACCTGCAGCACACTCAGGTCTTTCTGCTAGAGACGGTAAGTTACATGTTCCTATTTTAAAGCTCCACCACATCCCAACTCCACACTGTTCTATGTATCGGCTAACTTTGCCAAATATGTTCTGACATTGGAGAATGTAATAGGAACAATACGATGCCCCGGGAATACCGGTGACCGACGTCTGTAAGATGCTGGACACGGGCACCCGCAACCTTTCCGCACATATCGCTGTGAAATTAAAGTCAATGCATGCCTTATGAATTGATATTATACAACGTTACTGTCAACAATGAATTATTATTTGTGATAACAAACTGTATGTAAAACAGAATAGTCCGCAAAGTTATTGGTTACAATAAAAAGCAGTTTGGGAAATGGTTGGGGATATTTTTGTGGTAAGATTTAGCGTTAGGTTTAAGGTTAGGCTTAAGAATAGCATTTGCCTTTTATGATGGACAACTTTAAGGATAGGGGTGAACATCTCAGAACTTTTCACGTTTGGTGCTTTTTACCAAACCAAATTTAACATTACAAAACTGGATAGCCCAATTTCGACTGCGACAATCAGAAGCTATGACACTACTATTATACATCTACACTCTTTATAATTATCATAATAACCATTTCTAGTTTTGTGATAGAACATCACGTTTCAATACATAAATTGACACATGATGACGATACAGGCATATGTATCGAAACGTTGAGTTCTTTTACAAAACAAGAAATGATTATCCAGAAATTGTATAACTATGTTACCCCACTTCTAGATGTTGCTGAACATTTATTTACATTTGTATAATCTACATTAAATCTCAATACCCCGTTTTAAAATTATGCGCTGTTTCGTCTTCTGTAATACTTATGTTATCGATTGTAATATAATGAATATATATACCTTTAAATGGATAGAAATGCTCCTTAAATTCAACTTGAGCCTGTCTTCGTATTCTGTTTCGCGGAATCGCCAAACAAATCGCCACAATGGCACTGACTAGCGCGACCCGTAAGGCGAAGGACATGATGAGGAAGTTATCAAGAACCAGCTTTGTCTGATTTAGCGGGAACCCGTCTCTCTTTCTCTATCCGCACACAGTGATTCGGGGTGGAAGTTAGTTTGACATGAAGTCCGACCAAGGGACTCGAAGGTTGAACTTCTTAATAATTTATAACATTTTCATATATTTTTTCTTCTCTGTCATCCAATCATTGACTTTTTGTATTTAAAAATGAAATGACATATTGAAATATACCAATTAATCAGGCACAATATGAGACAGACTTTTTTAATTCTATACTCGTATCGTGTTGACTTCGAAAACTCGTCTGACCTGATGACAGATCGAGACATACGTTTAAATCCGGTCATTAGTATGCATTGCTGCTATTTCTGTTTAAATAACATATTGCAACTATATTTACGTTGATTCAACCAATATAACAATTTTAAACCAATTATAACACGAGCTGCTTAAACCACTTGACTTGAATAATGAATGATGTAATTAAATGTCAAGTTAAATTTGTGTATTAACTTCGTTGGGGAAACATCTTCTGGGAGACATTTGAACGTTCAAATCGTTATTAAGACGTTGTGTGTGTTCGATTTTGCGTAGTTGTGTGTGGGCTTTGTGGGTGTTCGGAGGCGATTTAAACGAATGAATTATTTCATCTAAATGAAATATTTCATAGGTTTTAGTGGTCGTCCAAGGATTGGTAATCGATTCATTTTTTTCAGTATATTTCGGGCTGGAAAAATTGCATTCTTTACCTGGAAACATATCTCAAAAAGTTTTTATCTCACGTGTATCTCGGAGGTAAATAACTGTAGGAACGACGGATTGACAGGGCGTCAGTCTCCACGTATGCCTTTGTTCTGAGGTCACAGCTATATCCTGAGTATGTTGTCATAGAGGGACTCGCGAGTTAATCAAATAGCGCACTGACGTCATTACCGCGAGACGGTTGTTTTGTGTTTTTTTTAAGCTACTAAATATACTAAATACGTTACAGTACCAAATATACTTAATAATTGCAAATGCTGAATTATAGGACAACATTGTTCAGGTCCTCTGGCTTCGGGCACTTTACTTGATGTGTAGCAATGCAGTTTTATTTAGCACTGGAGAAACATCAACTCGCAACAGTATCAAAACATTTCTTATGTTATAGATGTACAAATGTCAATTATTGTTGCAATACACCGTTGTCTGATAAGTCAAATACCCTCAAGAATGGCGTTAAACACAAATCAATCAAGCAGTCATTGTCGGCGGTAGCATATCAGACTAGGATCTCTTTTGTCTATTCAACTGAGTAAACTCGCAGACAAAATCTCGACTGGTGGCTGGAAATACAAATTCCCGCATCTCTACTTGATAAGAACAATCCTTTCTGGCCATATACTATTTAAAGGTACCCACTCGTTCGCCACTACACTGTGAAGAACATACTGTCCTTTTTGAGTAGAGGGGTCCTACTCCCTCGACTGTACTACTGAATAAGGAACAACCTTTCCTTATCATATATAGTGGTGCTACCCACCCGCTCGGCACTACCTAATAAAGCACTACCCTTTCTTATTATATGTTATGGTACATGCAAGGAGCACCTCCGCACCGCTTTACATCAATAGTAGAGCTACTCTGCTCCGCACTTCATGAAAGAGGACAACACATTCCTCATTATGTAATAACAAAAGCAACTACCTGAGGTGCTCTTGTTATACAACTTACATCAAAAAGACTAACTGGTTACAGCGGAAATGTCCTCTGGATTAGACAGTTTGTAACTCACGTTCTTTTTAGCCGGTAATTTTTTTTCTCTGATATTCTAGCCTTCAGATTGATTTCTTCTTAACTCATTAACTTTTTAGACCATAAATGGTCACTACCTTCTCTGAATATATCTGTAGGTTACCCATAACAACTTGAGATAAAGATCTATTTAGAAATTTATCATTGGTAGTTTATCTAGAAGATGATTAATCGGTTCTAATTAGTCAACATCCGTGTTTCACTGTGATTTAAACAAATTTATATCAAAATTTAAAAATATGATTGATTATACTTGTTCCATATTTTAGCTCTCTGGTACACACGCTAAGCTTTGTTGTTGAGGTCATTTTTTGCTGGGCTCAATCGTATTTAAAATATTATAGTCGTTCATCAATTTAAGCTTTTTTGTTGTACAAAGTTCGGGATAAGGCTTTATGTTGAGCTTACATGTAGGTATTCAGTTATTAGTTAATATTCCATAGATTTCAGATCCATGTCTTTTTAAGGTTTGTTGTTTAGGTCCTATGACTGGGTCTGTTGTATATTTCATGTTATCAGTAACTGGTAAACGTTGTAACTGTTATATATATTTTTAAAACTTAATTTAATTAACGCTTTTTTAAGTTTTTTTTTTATAAGGCACAACTATGTTCTAAAATCTGAATTATATCACGTAAGATGTAACTTTCCCTAAAAACTACCCATTTTTCTTTAAATTTTTTTTATTCAAATTAATTCCTTTTAATTATATTTTAAATCAATTTTTAAAAAGCAATTTTCTTTTATTTTTTTACATTAACTTTTTTTAATTGATTTTTTTAAATTTTTAATAATACGTTTAAGTTATTTTTTAAATTCGTTGTTTAACTAATTAATTTCTTAAAATTATCTCCTCCTTATTTCTTTTAAAAACATTTATTAAAATATTTATATTTGTTATTGGTGTGGGCTTAAATAACAATGGTGTATTCTAACAGTAACCCAGTAAACACAATACGTAGCTGTAACGTTGTATACCAGCTATACATTGGTAAAGTTACACAGTAACCAAACAACAACATTACTATAAGGTAAATCTACACTGAAATTTGGTTTTTAGTTTTTACCAGTTGATAAAACGCCATTATAACGTTGTCAAAACGTTGTAACAACACAAATCGACTCAATGTGACTTAATTATGAATTGGTAGCGTTTTTTACAACGAAATAACAATATTGTGAAAACGTTGCATGATCCAACAACATTATAACAGTGTAGCTATGACGCTTGCCGTGTGGTTGTATTCTAAGTTTGTGGAAACATAACTGGTAGTCCACGGCTGGAACAACGTAACACCGTACTGACACGACCAAATCAACTATTGAAATGTTTAGCAATTGGAAAACAATCATAGCAATAATAGCTATGATCCATAACATAATGCCCTAGAACCAGAAGTCAAACGTAATAGCATAACATTAATTGTTCGATTTGAACAGAAATATTAAATGAGAATTATTTCAATTCCCATTTACATCAGGCGGGTTTGAGACCCTTTATGTTTTTCGCTTGTAGGTTCTAGGCATTGTTTTCTGTAATGTAAATGTAATCAGTTAGAGGAGATTAAAAATGTGTTAAGTTAATACACCAAAAAATTGTTTTATCTTGCCCCTCTTTAGCTGTTTCATCTTACCCCATACTGACCGGCTAGGAGTAATGTCAAATAGAAACAATAGTAGATATGGCAACAAACCCAAACACTGCGTAACTGACAATCAACACCTAGTCTACAAAATAAAAGTATAAGGTATGATTGACACGTACTATATGTGAATGTATAAAACCACATAACTAAAAACATAAAAATTCACTAAAAATCTTATGAATCACATGAAAGATACTAGCGTTCATATAAATGGCGCCACATGTTCACTCAGACGCCTATGGCATAAACAATAGATGCTGTTTCATCTTGCCCCCTAGTTCATCTTATCTTCTACCAATACAACTGTGCACACTATTTCTTTACTATAGGAAACAGAATGAATGAATTACTCTCAACGCTCTTTCCGCAAAATTAAGTAAACGCTGGTATCAACAATTCACATGTATTTAAGAGACGAAACGTATAGCCCGATATCGAAGATTGGAGGAGAACATTCTGATGAGTTAATGTCTTTGACTGGTTTTGGTATCGTGAACAGCCTAAACGTTGTTGAACGCAACCAAAAATTCATTCAACTGGCAAACGTCAACGGAGAAGGTGTCTAAAGAATTAGACAGAAATATAATTTTCTCCCACTTTTACCATTGAACTACATGCAATCTGTTATTGTTAGACTATATGGGGGCCATATTCGCGAGCCTGGGGGGGCTTCCTGGATAATTTGAAATCACCAAGGAATTGATACCTTTTATGTCACATTAATTTCTATCCGCCAGCACTCTTTTTCAAACAGCCGATAATATAGATAAGTCATACATGCATAGATTATCGAGTGGATAAAAAAACATTTGCCATCTCGAATGTCAGCTTTCTATGGTTCTGTAAACAATATTTCTAAGGCTGTATTATGTTTTACTTCGCTACTTGGCCCTACTTGAAAATGTCACACTTCAATTGTGTATTGTTTTAATAGAAGCTTGGTATTTTAAGATCAGTTAAAACAATGATAAGGATGGCTTTCACGTATGCTAGAATAATACAAATTTAGCCCAGTCATGCAATATTTTCGCGAAGGTCACAAAAACAACAGTTTCTTTATCTCTATTGCCAATGAGATGCATGATTCAAATTCATGGAGAAAAAATTAAAGGTTATTTTTGATAAAACATTATTTGAAGAATAACTTTAGACGGGACCAAATTTGAGAGATTTCCTCGCTAATTAAGAGTACATGGCAATAAAGACATTTAACAAGGTCGTGCTTGTGATTGCCGTCTTACTTTCTCTCGTCAGTTGATTACATTCTCAGATGATACGAGCGACGAACAGCGTTGTCAATAATCCCACCAGCCTTTATTTGCTTGACTAGACTGGTCATTAACACAGACACAGCTTATTTATGTCTTTGAGTCTGCTTTGAAACAATAATTCTGATCAGATTTTATTTGAGCATCCTAGATAATGAAAATATGTTATGGCATTAGATACACGCTGTTATATCTATAAAGGAATGGCTACAGGCATTATGTTTTGAGGCAAATCTACCTAGTACACTTTGGTCTTTTTAATCTTTGTTTTATCTAGATGTTTAAAGTTTATTCACAATTTCCCTTAGAGTATCAGAGTTATAAAAGAGTTTCCCATCGTTTTTATTCAATATTTATAATTTTTAGGTATAGGATCCATGACTTGTTTAATTCTTAGTTCCTACTAATAACATAAAGTATAGTTCACATGAATATTTAATCCGATTTACAATAAAATCGTCAGCAATAATTTAATATCACAACATTTGCCTTACTCCGCTTCGTATTGTTAAGTGTTTTTCTTAAATGTTTTCCCCATTCCACATCAGCTTAATTACGTTTTGAATACCTTTTTGTGACAGAATTTACATGACTTTTACATAGTTTAAATTGTAAGTCGTTCGTAATGAATTGGTCATACATTCTTTCCAAAATGGCACTTTTTCTCCACCGGTCACTCCGTCTACTTAAGCTGTCACATAACAATAACATCAGTTATATATAAAGATAATATGATGGGTTGACGTTTATTTTAGAATGCCAGTGCGTTTTGGATTGGCTTCAGGCGCCTAAAAACAAAGGGAGGTGACTCTGTGTATCCATTTCCCATAACTCGCACAATTTTCTCCCCTTACTTATTCCTGTCCGCCCGCCTCTCTCAAAATTCGTTGGAAAAATATATTTTCAAAGAAGCATCATTCCAGCGATGTTCTATAAATCAATGTGCTGAGATCATCTTTTCTAAATATTGGAATTAACATAACGCTTTTAATTTGTTTTACCTGAGATTTTTATACTTAACAGTAGAACAATATTATATCTCACTCCTGTATAATCAGACAATTGGAAAATATATAGTCACCATAACAACGTCATTGTTGGCAAACATAGGTTGGACCCAAATCCCGCTACCGATATAAGACAACAAGAGAACTGTTATTAAATAACTTCAACGATGGATAGTTTTCTTGACGGAATCCACACTCTATGAATACATTAACTATATCTGAAATCACAATGTCATCAATGTACATATATGAAATTCGGCTCAATGACACATTGGTGTATGGAACACCCGTCTCGA
>JARFOD010001659.1:0-11818 GCA_031763545.1 Mopalia muscosa | reverse complement strand
GCTAAAGGGTAACGGGAAGCAGATTTGTTTGTGATGTTCTGTATTTGTGTCCGTCGTCATATAAGTAAAATACCCTTACGTTAAACACCAATCAAACAAACAAACAAACGAAGACATGTTACTTTTTTAAAAAAGGATTGTACATTTCATTGTACCATCATCAGTACTGTCTGTAGTTACAGAATTTTGTATAGCCAAATAGGCAAGTGTCAAAAAGTTTCTAAAGACGAATTGATAAAAAATAACATAACACTGTTGTACATACAGTAAAATGCCCCGATTCAACATTTCGCTGACATATTTACTATTCCGACTTCTGTTATTAGCAACAACATATAAGCCTATCTATCTATAGCCACTGTATGCACTGGAAGAGGTTAGTGTAATATTGTCATAAGACTTTTGGATTTTATATTAAACCTTACTCATTCCATGTATGAAAAGTGGTTGGGATTAATTTTGATCTTGGAAATTTCCTTGTTGAAAAACTCTGTAGACATGTTTTCGTATGTCTTTGTTAACATTTTTGTTGCGGGCGGTTGGAGGGAGATTAATGTTGCCCTGGTGCTCTCAGAGCCTAAGGGGAACAGGAAGCCGATCTGTTTGTTTATTTGTTGCCAGTGGCTTCGAGGGTGGTTTCCTTCACAAATTGGGCTGGCACGTTGACATATAAGTGAAATACCCATGAGTACGACGCTGAACCCCAATCAAACAAACAAACATTTTCGTTATGTTTTGTAATGTTCTTTTTTATGTTCAGCAACGATTCCAGTTACAGCTCCAACATCCCAGAGTACGCCGACATCATCAGAGAATTGGCCGACAACCACAGCTACAGCAGCAACACCAGCTACTGTAACAACACCATTCAAATCATCGTCAACAGGTATTAAGTCGTTATAGGAGCGGTATATAGTACTTATTTTCCTTTTAAATTATCACGTGACATACCACGTATTGCACATCTAAATTATAGCCGGTATCAAGTGCGGTATATCAAAGAATGCCCCACTGGTACTGACCTGTTTCATTATTGTGTGTGCTTATATCATTTAGAATATATGTTGGATAACCTTTAATTTTGCTGTATATCTAACAATGACTATATGTTTCAGTTGGCCCGAGCTGTATAAACTGGGGAGCCTGGTTGAATAGCCATCATCCAACGCAAGGAAACACTGGAGATTTTGAAACTATCGAGGGATTACAAGGATCAGTGACATGCAGTCAGCCAATGGAGATTGAGTGTCGAACAGCGAGTCCTGATAAGACCAGTTATAAAGAGACTGGTCAGAAGGTGCAATGTAACCTCTGGTCTGGTTTGACCTGTAACAATGCACATAACTCACCTCTTTGTTTCGATTATGAAGCACGAGTGGGTTGTCTGAAAACAAGCCCAGAATGCAGTGAGTATATAATAAGTTCATTAACATAACCGATATGGAAATGTTACTATTTAAAAAAAATAGCTTATTTTAGAAATCAATATTCACGTTCACGTTTGATGTTTTACGCTTTGGTTTGTATAATTAATTGAGATAAAAACAATAAACATGTTGATGTGATCACATTTTTTCAGTGCCAACAAGCCGAGTCCCGACGACGATCTCGTCCACAGAAGCCACGTCCCGGTCAACAGGGTCAACCATGCCCGTACAGACCACTGTCCCGTGTTACCCTGGTTTGAATACCACTTCCTGTCCCGTCGCTGGGTGTGCACCAGGGCTTTACTGTGATGGCCTAAACTGTGTCATGAAGAAAGACTGTCCATGTTCCATTGACGGGAAAGTCATCCGAGTATGTACAAGGAAACAAATTCCAAAGCTTATCCCACATTTAATTATGGGATCCTTAATACGTCCTTCTAGTACTACACATCACACATGCATGTCCATACTGCTGTAGTATCACAATTTCCAGACATTTGGCTGAATTCTCTGTATGTAAAATGATGTTCCCTTACAGGAGGTTTTACAAGAGATTTTACAATAAAAAATGTACTCAACAGTTAGGTCAAACATTGTTATTAAAAATTTTCAATGTCAGAGGCTAATGCATGGTAAGAGATAGGCTAACTGAAAGAAAATGAGAAAACAGTCTGATCGAAATGCAAGTTGCAAAAACAAAACGCTATTTTTTCTTTGTTTTTTTTTTCCAGCCTGGACATTATACTATTGACAAATCCTGTGCAACGTGTTCATGTTTCGATGGAGCCTCTAAGTGTATACCTGTACAATGCCCAGATTGCCCACAAGTAAGTCAGCAAAATAGCATAATGAAATAAATCATCTTCCCGAGACAAGAGGGGACAGAAAATTGTTTTTTCATACCTTGTCAGCATAGACGGAAAACCAGCTACTTTCGGATGACCTCTCTTTACCGCACCCAATCAAATTGGAGCTTTCTCAGAATAAGAATAAGGCGGTCTAAACACAAGATGACAAGTAGGCTATACATGTTAAATACATGCTCGATCTTAATCCCATTAATATCATTGACATCATCACATACATGTTAATTGACCTCGTTGACTTTCGTGTGTAAAAAGCTTTCTCATTGGCTGCTTGTTCTATAATAGTCCAATTAAAGTTTTTGCCTCGAATTTCAGCAAGGGGTACTAATTTGGATGTATTGTCTTACACATTTTGGCCCTCGGAACAAAGATGAATAAAACACTCTATGGCTAATATATCTATTTATCTGATATACATTTTTGTATCACAGTCTACCATAATTATTTTGAAACTGATATACCAACCAATAATTATTGTCTTACTCAGGACCGATTTATCTGTGAGCCACATATCACACATTGATGTATTTCTCTAACAGGGTTTGAACAAGAAGATCGACATGGCCAAATGTACCTGTGCCTGCGAGTCATGTGCCGTTGACGAATTCAGATGTAATAGCGGTCAATGCTTACCGGTTAACCTAAGATGTGATGGTGTTATTGATTGCGACATAGATGAACTTAACTGCAGTAAGTGTTCCTCTTTTCACGTCTACTAATATATTCAATTGTTTCAAATATCCATCCGCAAAAAATATTTAACAATGGCTGAATTAACAATGTCTTATTCAAAACTACCATAGGCTGATTTTATATCGATTCTTAGTAAGGCCTACCACTGAAGAATTACATCTCTTGAGATCAAAACATGAAGAGTCCAGGCCTTCAACGCTATTCAACGCCAATACATCTTGGACATAATATCATATTACATATCTTTAGAAGCGATGAGTATGACCAGTTTAGTAATCTACCAAGTTTATGTACATCTGTTTAAGATATGTCTTGGCCTTGGTGAAGTCAATGGTGTACCGGTTCTAGAAAATCCCAAGATGCTATACATAGAGACTTTTCAGATATTTTGTTTAAAAAACAGTCAACATGTTGTAGCTATTTCAAATTAGTCACTAGACATATACATTTATGACGAATCTGCCAATGCAAAGATGTTTTAAAGGCGAATAATAATAAAGACGCTTATTTCTAAAACATGGAATATTGTTATACGGGAAAGCTATATAAAAAAACTTGTAATATAAAGCGTCAGCCAGCGATACCCTCTGACATGCTGCTCTTTCAAATCACCTCAAATCATCTCATTTTTCAGCATCAACACCTCCAATTGGCACAGTGACTGCGTCTCGTGAGGCTACAACAACGGTACCACATACCACGGTTACACACCCAAGGGAGACTACCGTAAATACAGATTTCGTGTCCTCTACAATCAGTGTCACAGTGACTGTCCCGTCATCTAAACCAACCACACCATGTAAGGAAACTTAATTTGAACTTAGTGTATGGCTTGAAACAGCATAAGTATACCTACAATAAAGATAATGTTTTTTCCAAGTGCAGGATTATATATAAATAATAAAATAAATAAAAAATAATAAACAAATTTTGTTTGTGCATTCTATTCCTTTGAAGTGTGTTGCTTAATGTCTGTATATGAAAGCAGAATAAACAATAATTATTGGATGTCATTTACATTGCATTTTTGTTAGGAGATTTCCAAAAAAATCCGTTGTATCTCCACCTGTTATTCTTATCGCCTAGTGTACTTTTGAAAAATATAGCAAATTTTAAACATGAAATGACTTTCGTTTGTTCGAGCCGATGAAGATTTATAACCTGATTTATAACCTAATTCGTCACTTTGTGTTTTGTATTTTTCTGTTTCAATCATGTTGTCAATATTGAAATTTTAAAATGCCCAAAGATCATTTTAACAAGTCACATGGCTTAATTTTACATCCCACTTTGTGTTACGTTATATATCTCTTACATAAACGATATGAAAACTAACATTTGATCTGGCTATAATAGAAAATTGTCTGCATAAGTGTTCATCAACAGCACAATCTATCCTCTTCCAGTTTGCCACTTTCTTTTGTTCTGTCATCTTTTTATCCATTTTTGCTAGTGAAATAATCACATTTTGGGTCTAATATTTCAGCCCCATGTGAGTTTGTGGTTTGTCAGCCATTAGTTCGGCCAAGTCTGAAACCAGGTCAACAGGCCGTGATTGAGAAGACTGCTGATCAGTGTTGTAAGACGTACAAAGTGACCTGTAACCCAAACATCTGTAAGACATTAAATTGTCAGTTCCCAATGGACATAGGTCCCACCCCGACTGGAGAATGTTGTCCACACTGCTGTGAGTAGAATGGCTATTTCAAACAAACGTCAAATCGTTTATTAAAACTGTGCCAAAAATTAATCAAAATATTTGCCATAAAGGGGTTTTATATTTTATGTATTTGCATTACAAAGAATAAATTTCTCCTTTGTTGTTGTTTGTTTTGTTTTTTGTTGAGTTTTTTTTTGTCACATCGGTTGTCTTCACATTTAGCAGGCAACTGTTTATATTTTATATAAATTCAATACTTAAATCCCATATGTTTTCTTCATTGTGTTTTTAATTACAACGGGTACCTGAAAAAAAAATAACAGGTGTTAAAAATAATCAAATTAATTAGAATTATTGAATAGGCATGATATTCTATATATTCACTGGAAGAGCCAAATTTGCTCAGCAAACTCTCACCTTGTTTTTTTGCTCATTTTCTTTTTTGTGAGGTTTTGTTTTGTCAATATTTGTTTTGTTAATGGTTATTTTTATTCTTTTTTTAATATTTTTTTCCCCTTTTGTCATTTAATGTCAGAATGGCTGATCTCAGTTTCAAACTAAAGGATGTAACTTCGGTTTATTTAAATAATGTTGGTGATTTTTATTTTCAGCCTGTCCATCTGTATGCCCAACCCCCACACCACCTGTTTGTAGCGAGGTAAGCAAAGAGGAACTCTCCCTGCCACTACATGTATATATCTTTATACTAACACCATTAAACTCGCAATATGAATTAAACAAAAAGCCACAGTTAAGATAAGATAAGATATATGTTATTTACAGTTTGGGGCTATACCTTTTGTTATGATTTACTCAAAACACACGTTCCATTGATTGATTGATTGATTGATTGGCAGACTATTGACTATTGATTCATCGATGATCAGCGATGTGTTTTTGCTTATAATCTAGTATTACAAGTGTAAATAAATAACCTCCATAACACATCATAGCATGTGAAGAGTTACCATGTTTGTTAATTCACCTGGAGCAAAGACAGTAAGATTCACGAACTGAGTCCTACAACCCTCAGACGACCATGGTCAAACGTTCAATAATTACAAGCGGGAAAGCAATTATTTTAAATAGATGGTAACCATTGCATAATTTTACAATATTCATGTATGCATATGTTGTGATCCCAATAACTCTGTAACAAATTCACGGATTCGCCAAATTTCCTTAAGATATAATTGAAATTATTTGTATTTTTTCATACCCAGTATGGTATTTGCCTGCCATTTGTCCAGTTGCGGGAAACATACGGTCTAATTAGTTCGTTTAAACCCAAACCCAACGTAAACTTAGTACAGGGAAAAGGTATCGGGTTTGATGACTATACACTTTGAGTTGAATGTAATAACACATGTTGACTTGATTTTCTTCCCAGGGCTCACATCTCACACCTGTGTTATCTGGATGTAACTGCACCACCTTTGCTTGTGGTAAGTTCTAACATTTCAATTTGCTTTACCTTTATCTCAATCACAATTAAGCTTGGTTTAAATTCTCACACGAAGAGAAGGTGTACAATTAGTTGTTTTTCAAGTACAATACCAGGTATTACAATATTTATATAGAAAATCCGATTGGGAGTGGTTGCTTATAGGAGCTCTTCACATTTGTTTTTGTGTTAACGGCATATATTCCTTATCTGTTTAGTTCGTGAACCGACATCCACACCAGGTCCCGGATTCACCACGACCAAGGGTCCTACCCCTAGCTCGACACCGACCCAGGGACATGCACCGTGCGTCAGGCCCTCAGGATCAGGACAGACTTCCATCTATCAGGCAAGGCAATCAGTGTTTAATCTAGAATACTACCTGTTTAATAGTTGGCATTGGTTTGAGATGGAAACTAAAGAGACACACGGGAGACTATAGTGTAAGGCAGTACCAGATTTAAAGGTATCAGGAGATGTCGTTCTTAAAAAAATATATTTCTGTTAATGTTCAATATTGTCATTCCTTATCTAACCATGTTTTGTTTTCAGCCTGGTGAGACATGGACCGAAGGGCTATGCAAAACTTGCAAATGTCTTAACGAGTCTGACAGTACATCGGGTGTATCCTGTAGCGAGCAGCAATGTCCTAAATGTAGACAGGTATGTACCGATTAAGGCATAAAGTCGTTTGCACCGGTGAGACAAAAACTGTGTCGTGTCATGTAGCGGGTGCTAAAAATTAACCGGAGGAATAGAATGGAAATTGGTATCGATGGCTACATTTGACTGTAGTTTGTGCATTACCCATTTTTTAAGATCCAAGTATAAAATTGATATAGCTCAATTAGAAAATTAGAGAGCATAATTGAACACAAGAAATGATGCCTGGGTTAAGGCATAAATACTATAGTAATATCCGACAAGGTTTTAAAAATGCCCTATAGCTGCGGGCAGTATGCTGTCAGTTATGTTCAAATACTAATTTTCAAATTTATATGTAAGTAGCACTTCACATTCTAGTTATATTTTGAGTAACTCTGTGGCCCTTCAGCGTTGGACATCAATAAATTGATCAGGGAAAGGGTCGCATACTACAAAACCTCAGAACATTTTAATGGGGGAACAGAACATACATTGATTGGTTTTGGTGTGTCACTTAGGGTTTAAAAAGGAAAGATCTCACTTGCATTCGACTAAGCATAGCCGTTAATTAGTTAATTAAATAGGAGGACTGACGGCATTGCTCGAAAACACGGTTGGTCAGTGTCACCATTGTGTCCGTTTGCTTATAGATGCATACATATTTTGTATACATATCAAAATAGATCTTTGAGTAAAACATACACTTTGCATGTTTTCAGCTGACATGCGGTCTTCAAAAATTCTGTTCTGAGTACCAGGTTGATAGGTACAAGCGGTTGTTAATCGTTGTTGTTTCGCTTGGGGACCGAATCCTCACTTTCTTTCGGCTTTATATGAAAGCATCCACCAGGGGACAGCCAGGATTAGATGATATGACTACCCTGTTTCGAATTATGACGTCAATTCCGCTTTTTACGTTAACTGCTTAACGTCTATGCTAATTTTATTGCAAGTGCAGTACAAATGGTTGTCTTTACTACAAACTATGCAATAAAAATAAAAAGTTTAGTTCGAAAATCAGTTTTCTTTCTCTTTAATGCTTGTATCCCCATAGTCAGTAAGTCACGTTTGACGCATGTAGTGTCCTAGGACCCGTTTCAGAAAGCGATCTTAACTTATGTTTAACATAAATACCATGACGATCAGTTCTAAAGACTTAATGTTGTAGCTTACGTTGAAGGTAAGCTAAGATCGCCTTGTGAAACGAGCCCCTGTAACTTGAAATTAAAAAACTGTAATGTGCAGTTCGCAACTTTGGTTAAATAGTTCAGAGCAGAATCAGTGTGCATTATTGATTTGGCAAACAGCATGGAAGTACAATTTTCTTATTTCTATTGTAACTCGACCGGAACTGAAGTGTTTTCAGAAAGGGGTACATTTGAAGATACAATAAGAAACGCCTGCCAATCCTAATTTAACATTGTTTTACAACAGGGGGAGACAGCTGTCGCTGTAGCTGGCCGGTGTTGTCCCAGTTGTCAACCACCAAATGGCTGTATCATTGACGGAGTCGTATACAAGGTAAAGAAACGTGGATATTTATTAACATTTTAAAGACAACTGTGAAGTTTTGTAAAACGTATGATTAGTCAGTTTGGATAAGTGTTGTTAATATAAAACAATAACATAATCCAGAGGATTATATTCAAACATTAAAATACCGGACCACATTCCAAGAAGTGGCAAAAACAGAAGTTATTTGTTTGAAGTTTTTGTAAATATAAAATTCATTTACCTGAAGTACATTGTACTCTACCAACTATTGTAAATCAACCAAGGCCAAAATCGAAGGGAGTTAGGCAGTCAGAACACAGTATGAAATCATCCTCATTGACATAAAATATTTTTCTGATGTGGATAATACCATATGGAAATTAAATGGTGACATAAACCGTATTTGCTATTTCTCCCCAGGCTGGCCAAACAATACCTTCTTCCGGCACACAGGATAAATGTTACACCAAATCATGTGAATATTTGTCCGAAAGCAAAGTTTATGTGGTCCAGAAATCTTCGATATCCTGCCCAGCTGATTTACCTACCTGCAAACCGGTAAGACAATCAATGTTTCTCTGAATTCCCAGCCGAATACTCAATTAATCGGGCAAATTATACATCTTTATCTAGTAAGTGTGTGTGTTAGGGGAGGTTGAAGGGGGTGGGGGTGATGGAGGTTTTTTGTTCACGGCAAATCATGATGGTTGTCAAGGTGAAGGGGAATGGGAGAAGAATACAGTTTACATAATAGCGTGGTGATTATATTTAATATATAGTACCAAACATTGTTTTAAGGATGTAGAGAGAAAATGTATTTGTTGGAAGAGAATTGATAGGGAGTCATTGCGTATAGCTGTGAGTTTAACATTGTGTGACACAAAACATGTCTTCCTTATAGAATGCAACTAGAGATAACCCAGAATTCTAAAGTCGTACCAAAATTTATCCCATCCTAATTTTATTCACTAGGGTCAGTCGGTGATGGATCCTTCGGGGTGTTGTCCTCAATGCATTAATATCAGTAAGTTGATAAGTATGTATGGTTGTGTGTGCATTGTAAAAAGGCTATAATTCCAGTTTCATTCCTAAATTGAAAAATCTACAAATAAGTTAAATTTCACTAACGGCATATATGTAAATGTAATCTAAAAAGTGAATTTATTTGTATATATTTACTTTTTGTCCTGTTTTATGTCATACACAAAGTGATAAAGCCATCAAAACACAGACGATATTTCGTGGACAAGAGGGCAAATTCGTGTTTTTTGGGTGCATATCATGTAGCCTAGAAGAAAAATAACATAAGGCAATTATTTTTGAAGAAAATATAATTGATATGTGATTCTTGTGTTTGTTTACAGCTCGAATTGACAGCGTATGTGCAACATGTTCTCCACAAATCGTGTTCGGTAACATCACAAAATCCATCGGTTTCTTCAAAGTCACAGATAATGGTGCAGAATGTGTGAACAACAACCCTATTCCTGATCTAACTCAGTGTTCCGGATACTGCGGATCCGCATCGAAATACAGGGATCTGATGTCGGGCCTTGAAAACGTTTGTCAATGCTGCCAAGCCCAGAAAACAGATATGCGGGCTGTCACCTTGACGTGTACCGATGGACGGACACTGCAGAAGACATTTGAAGTACCAACGAGTTGTGCTTGTGCGGCTTGTGTATCTGCCCCATAATAATGACGGTCTACGTCTAAAGAACTGTGCAAAATTGTTAACCGACCATTTTTCGCCCACGGACTTTTCCTAACTTATTATATAATTTATCTATCTTTCTCTTTTATCTAAACTGATAATTTACCTAATCCTGTGAACATATTTAACTTTAGTGTAAATAAATGAGATACGTGCATCAATACAAATAATTTTATAAAATGCTATAAATATTTGCTAAAAACTATTGACGAAACTGGCTGATTCGCTTGATTTCATTAAAAGAATTGTTGCCCGAAAATTGTATTAATTTAGTCTGTTATATAGTCGTTATACATTTCCTGAAAATAAAGTCTATCCTTTCCTTGCAAACAAATTCTGAAGTTGTTATTATTTGTTTTACGATTTTGTTTAAAATCTGATTCAGTTAAACTGATTTCATGTAACATTGGGTGTAGGTGTCATGTTTCTATTTACACTGGTGTTAAATGCTATCGAAATACTCAATAATAAAGGGCTTGAATTGCTTTAATTTTCAGCCGCTAACTTGTATTATTACTCAACCTCACTAAATGAATAACAAAACGCGATCACCTGAGCTCCTCAAGGTTAACCTTTGCTTTTATGAGATTTCGGCCCTCCTGCTCGTTTGTTTTTTCTCCATTTATTTAGTACAACCCACATATGAGTATTAATTAAAATATAATTACCTTTAGCTGTAGCCCAATATTTACTGTGTTCATCTAATTGGTATTTTCATCCCACGATGATGTTCCTTTTATAACGAAAATTGACAGTGATTTGTACAAAACATCTATGCGGCATCGTACTGGAATTAAACATCTTTTATATATTGATGAGAGACAAATCGAATCTCCAGCAACATAAGCCATAGTTTTGTAACAGCTTAGAGCACTGGGTCCGATTCCACAAAACAAATGAAAACATTAATGTTCTAAAACGTTTTATTTTAAGACTAAACTGTTATTTTGGGGGGATTTATCCTTCTTGCTGTAAAGCCTTCCCACAAAGTAAATATCCACGCGACATCAATATCGGTTTCTTCAAATGTTTTCTTTGCTCTTTGTCATTTCTTTGTGGAAGTGGCCGCTGGCTGTGACGCTAAGCTGTAAACTTCGTCGCATTGACAAAGCATTGTGCCGTTTGTGTTTTGTCAGCCTACAGTTATTGAATTCACCAACGTCCACAATGACAAATGGCTTCCGATTGAAGGTGACGATTTAGTCTGCTGGATTCCGATTTTGTGCTGAAGGGGATATCCTTTTACTCATACATCGCTTCCTATTGCCACGTGTAATAGATAGTGGAAACCCGAACAAGCCTCTATCAATACCACAGGTACCACGTCAATGTAACCAGGACAGACAACAACCGCAGCAGACAGAATATGGTGAATGTTTGCGAGATGTACCAAGGCTCAGGTTGTGAGAGGGCGCTTTGTTTGTTTGATTGGAGTTTAACGCCATATCTAAGGTTCTTATGTAAGGCATCCTTGACCGCTAAATGTGTTTGGTTCTTTGTTTGATTGGAATCGAACGTTGTTTTTTAATGGTATTTCATTTATATGACGACGGATTGTCCACTAAACGCTGTGCCTCACTTATATCTATACCGGTACCCTACGGTGGAAAACAGCAACACCCTAAACATAAAACACGCGATTGTGGGAGTAACACCGGTGACTGGCTCATAAAACTGAGACCGGTTGACCAGGGAGCGGTTGATCAAAGAGGGATAACCACTGTACCCCGGACTTCGCTTAAATGGAATGTTATAAATTCACTTCAAATGTGTGTGTGTTGGAGGAGGGACGGGTTATAAATGAATAAGATGGGTATGTTCTCCAAGCTCTGTCAAGCATTGACCGTTAATTATTTAATTTAAAATAAGGAAGTG
>JARFOD010001648.1:0-11819 GCA_031763545.1 Mopalia muscosa | reverse complement strand
TATCATGGAAAACAACTTGTATTATATGGACAGCTATTCTGTTAGTGTATCATGGAAAACAATTGTATTATATGGACAGCTTTTCTGTTAGTGTATCATGGAAAATAACTTGTATTATATGGACAGCTATTCTGTTAGTGTATCATGGAAAACAATTGTATTATATGGACAGCTATTCTGTTAGTGTATCATGGAAAACAACTTGTATTATATGGACAGCTATTCTGTTAGTGTATCATGGAAAACAATTGTATTATATGTACAGCTTTTCTGTTAGTGTATCATGGGAAACAACTTGTATTATATGGACACCTTTTCTGTTAGTGTATCATGGAAAACAACTTGTATTTTATGGACAGCTTTCTGTTAGTGTATCATGGAAAACAACTTGTATTATCTGGAAAGCTTTTCTGTTAGTGTATCATGGAAAACAACTTGTATTATATGGACAGCTATTCTGTTGGTGTATCATGGAAACAACTTGTATTATATGGACAGTTTTTCTGTCAATGTATCGAAGAAAATATTGGACTATATGGACAGCTTTTCTGTAAGTGTATCATGGAAAACAAAATAATATATGGACATCTTTCGTGTTAGTGTACCATTAAAAACAATTCTACTATAAGGATAACTTTTCTGTTAGTGTACCATGGAAACCAATGACAACCAGTTGTATTATATGGGCAGCTTTCCGGTTAGTTTATCACAGAAAAAAGTGTATTGCATGAAGAGCTTTTCTGTATTGCATGGACAGCTTTTCTGTCAATATACCATGGAAAACAATTGGTGTATATGGACAGCTTTACTGTTAGTATATCTAGAAAAACAGTTTCATTATATGGACAGTTTTTCTGGAAGTTTATGAAAGAAAACAATTGTATTATTACATTACCGAAAGTCCTAAAGCATGGTTTTATGAGACAGAACTTAGAGTTGGCGTTTACTGCTTACGATTACGTGCCTGACCAATGGTCGGGGGTTCGATTCTCATGTGGCCTCAGCCTGCAACGCTTTATGAACTGTGACCTCTTCAAACTATGATTTATCCACAAATGTTGTCCAAAACTAAAGATTTAAACTTAGAATCACTCTCAGGAATTTATACCAATAAATGTTTGTTGACGACACTGTATTCGATTCTTGACAGCGTCGTGGTTATCATTACTTTCGGCTGTGTTTTGTTTATTTGTTTGATTAGGCTTTGACATCGCATCTAAGGTTATTTCACTCATATAACGGCGTGTCAGCCCATTTGGTGATGGAAATTACAATTAACACAACTTACCACTAGCACCCAAACTAAGACAAAACAGGACGATCACAGGACGTCATACAGGACCATGATAAACAGATCGACTTCATGTTGCCCCTTAACTCTGAGGTGACCAGGGTCACAAGAAGCTCACACCCAACCATCTGCAACGTCGATGAAAACAGTTATTGGTATACAATTAGAATTATTGCGCTGAATGTTTGGTACCAACAAAGCTACATTTATATCCAGTCCAATTAATAACAGCATGCCAATGACTGCTACACGAAATCAACAGTAAATTGTAAAACAACATTTTGTATAACTGGACGTAAAAGTATCGTACACATGAGATATTCTTGTTTATGATCGAGCGGCATCATTCATAGTGGTGATATATATAAGATTGTAAGGGACTGCATGGTCTTCATTCTGGCGTTCACTTCCATTTGAAACTTTATTTTACCGCTATTATTGTATAGTTCCTAAAGACAACCAAATAGGATATAACTTGGGATATTAATGCTTTTCTTGTGTGTGTTCATCGCATAGGCATTTGAGATAATTGACAGGTTATTCGCGAGACATAAGGCGAAGCTGTACTGGGTGAGCTTAAATCCTCTGACTCTAAGAGAAGGTATGTGAATTGGCTGTAAAGTGAATATCTTACAAATCTTAATAGGCCAATAAACAACTGACAGAAATCGTAAAAACTTCTCACTCTGACAATAGCTCATCAGTGAAAACAGACTTATCAAATCAACACATCTCCCTCAAACAACACAAGCATTGCACCATCTGTAAACCATAGTCTATCGGCTATACACTTAATAATGTAACATCAAAGAGTTGTAACACTCGTAACTGGAAAGGGCGTTGAAAAACATCTTCCGCGTCATCAACTGTTATACGTGATGGCGAAAGAATTATTCATTTGTTGTAAACTGTTAATTCTATGCATTTCCGTTACTGTTTTGTTCTTTAATAATACTGAACAAATATTCGGTTTAATTTTGTTTCCTTTTATTATACTTTGTTTATAACTGTTGCTCATTGTCATTCAACTGACTAGTTGCTTAACGGTGATCTATGGAAGCCGGTTAAGGCCATCATTATTCAACATATTTACACGGTGCGCGAAGTTGCGAAGCGATGCGCGAAGTTGCGAAACGATGCGCGAAGTTGCGAATTGATGCACGAAGTTGCGAAGCGATGCGCGAATTTAAGAAGTTGCGAAGCGATGATACGAAGCAGCTTCGCAACTTCGCTTCGCGACTTCGTAACTTCGCTTCACGACTTCGTAACTTCGCTTCGCAACTTCGTAACTTCGCTTCGCAACAGATGGAAACTTGTCTCAAAAACCAGCCCCGAGATTGCCGGAGCCACATCATGTGACTCACTCATATAACTGATGGTCGACAGGTGGACAAGAGCCGTGGACAGTACATCTAGTATGATTGGTAACTAGACATATTAAGCACTAAGCCACGGGGTGGGCCCTAATAATTCTTTTTCAAATATTTTTATCGAGATCAAATTCTTAACGTTGTAAATTTGAAATGAACAAATGATCACATTTTGAGCGTTTAACAGTTGTAGTTTCCTAATATGAGAAAGAATGAATTCAACAGATGTTTTCCTCCGTATGGAACAAGGTTTTATTAAACCAAACTAAACCTGTCGGGCCACCGTGGCGCAGAGTACGCTCTAGTGAGTGTATGCTTCTGGTCCACATATGCCCCTCACCTCTGGGGTCGAGTGTTCGATTCCAGCGTACCGTATGCTGGTATGCCAGAAGCCAGCGGAATGTCGCGGGTTTTCCTCTACATAAATGCTGGCCATAATCTGTAATTGGGACTTAATCCTGTTGATCCAGCAAATAAATAAGTAACAAAATAAATAAATAAATATATATATATAAAGGTTAAGGTAAAGACAAACCGGACTTCAAACCGATACTGCTTTTGGTATGGTGTCTTTGTTTTGTCAGGTATTGCTATCTTACATAAGGTTTTCTCACTTATATGGCGATTTGCCAGCACCATGGATAAAAACACCTCCACCAGACAACACAGGTAACGAATGGCAAGAAACAATCCGCTGACACTAAACTGGATAAAATAATAGAAGCTGTGAAAATTAACAGAGCCAGACACCGCAACATGTTCACTCATGTTGCCCCTTAGCGCTGAGGGCACCATGACGCAGGGAATTCTGTCAAACAGGCGCGCTGTTCGTGTTATACAGAAGTTCTAATAACCTTGGAAAGAATTGCAGAAGTTATATCAAAAACTTGGCATGCAACTTTGTTAAAACAAGATAAACATAGCAGTTGTATAGGTGTTAAGGTAACGAGTAACACCTTTTTCTACTCTTAAAGTGCTACTGGGTAGGTTTTTTTACTGGTGATAAGTTTGCAGTATTTTTGTGAATATAACTAGCTGTCTAATTATAACTGCCCTCATTCGCCCGCTTTTGCTATATTATTTCGTTTAAGAGAGCTGCCCCATGTGGAATGCTGTAGTACCATGCTTTTAACAATTGGTCACAAAATTCCCCAAGTATTACTCAGTGTCGAGCGTCAAGTAACTAGCTTATTCTATTAAAATTATGTCGTCGATATTGGTTACAATCATACACGGACGGCCTAAAAACAATAAGGTCCTAATATATGGTCAATGAGTGTGTATGTGCTTCACTTGGTATAACATCAGTGAACCACATTCGATATATTTCTCTAAATACTAAATATTATAAATTAATTAGCTTTTGATATAAGGTCTATACGGAGTTATATATACATCAATTAGTCATATTGCCTGCTATATGGGGGCTGTGCATAGACCTGATAAACACGCCTGAGCGGTTGTATTCAACAACAGTAGGGAGAAACCTATAGGATTTATATAGAGACAACATTCGAACCAAAGCAGACTTAATGTTTGACCTATGTGGTAGAGCACAAGACGTAATAGAAGTACCGTCTATGATTGGTTACGACGGAAATGGTTTGCAGAATAACATTCGGTAAATGATGAAGAACGATGTCACTACATATCACACCTCGAGTCCGATATCACAGTTTATCTGATGACCATGTAATGAATCTAAGCCAATCAGTGACCAGACAATAGGATATATGCCTACTAATCAAAATTAACAATAATCGTTATTTTTCTAATTGGGCAAATAAAACATACAGGTAGGAATTAATAAGAAATAACACATCAAGGTATAATTTTTATATGGTTCTTAATACTGAACAGTGTATGGCAAAAAGAGGTCGCATCAAGTTATAGTAATATCTACCATGTACGTAAACTTGCTCAGATGCAGTGCTTCAGAAACTGTTCGGAAATTATACAACTACATACATAAAACGCTTTTGATTACAACTTATTTATTGATGTTGGCTATGTGAGCCGCGCAACTTGTAAATGTCTCAAAAACGTGTTAATAATATAACACTCCTAACTAGAAAAAGGGAAACACGATTACATGTATTCCAACTCGGGTCTCATCTCCGGCTAACAAGTTATTAATATACTCATACTAAGTAGAAACAAAGAAACACGATGGCAATGTGCATTATAGTAATAGATTTTATCCGTAAAGAAAGAAAATTTTGTTTGCCTCCACCGGGAATTGAATTCGTGTCTCTGGCTAGCAGCACCAGTCCTTTAGCCGACTGAGCTACAGTTGACCACAACATAGTTATGGCTATGCATGATACCTGAATCTGTATTATACAAAATCCACACTTGACTAACGTCATTTATTTAGAGCAAATATAGGTGTCGGTACCTTAATGGTGTCACGACAGAGCTATAGCTATACATGATACCTGTATTATACATCATTTTTAATAAAAAATATACACATAACAATACGTCATTCATTTAGCGCAAATATTGGTGTTGGTAACTTATTGCATGGTGTCATCCATAGCCGTCTGTTTACCTGTTTATGTCTTTCATTGTGATTTCACATATTAAGGTTTATTTCACACAATTGGCGGCTTCCTTGACAGGTGGACGACGCCACCTATCCTCGACACCAGTGGCGACCAGCAATGATGAGACAGAGCAATTACATGACACCAAACGAGACGCCAACGAACATCAACAGACCAGCTTCATGTTCTCCCTTCGTATCGAGAGTAGTAGGGTAAGCGGAAGCTCCTTCAAAGCAAGGTTTTGAAGCAATTATCAAAACGGAGATTTTTTTTTTTTAAATTTCAAGTAATAAATGCCCCGTATATCCTGACTATGACACATCAGCTAGAAATGATAAAACAGATTCCTAGACGAATGATTGGGTACAAAATGCCAAATTGTAATTCGGACAGGTAAGTGTAACCATTCCAATGAAGACACACTGATGATGTCAGTGTAATCTTTAATCACCAACTGCAGCCAGTGTGTTACCAATACAGACTAAGATAAAGGCAACTCTTTGGAAATCTGTGGATTTTCTCCTGCCTCAGTGATAGGAGAAACAACAAAATACGATAGCATTGTTTACTAAATATGCCGACAAGTTTATTTGTCGAGGATGCGTATTGTTGTAATACGGGTTACTGATCGGTATAACGTATTTTGCCAATGTTATGGTATAAATATAACATGAATAAAAGACAAAAATCTGAGGAGATGTTGTACGATTCTTGACTGACTTTTATCAACAATAGTTTAGTTCTATGGTGTTTGGATCATATATAAACAAGTCAAGTCCAGCTGGTACTAAAACGAAAGGTCACAAAGATATTGGAAATAAAAGATTTCATAGCAGTATATTGAGTTCAGAGATTGGTGTGCAAGTACTGTTAAGTTTCCAGCTGGTAGACCAATGCAATGTTACTTAGATAAAAAATGTTGGAAACTGAAATGTTACAAGCATGTCACTCAACAGTACTTCCTGTAATAACAACATTCCAGCTGATAAAGGTTGGGCTTTGTGAAGCACATATTTTTTTTAAGCATTTCGATTTTCAAAATACAAGAGTTTCGAAAACTGACGGCTGATTTCAGGCCGGTAACCCTAAATAACACTGGCAACAAATCAAGACAAGACAGGACAAAAACAGGACTATCACAGGACGCAATACAAAGACATCAAAAACAGATAGGCTTCGTGCTGCCGTTAAGCTGCGAGAACACCAGGGCAACAGAAAGATCCGGCCAAGCACCCACGCTGGGAATCGGAAGCAAGTGTCCTATCCGAAACGGTGAACCGCTTGTCAGTATTTTGCCAGGATCAGTATTACTTTTGCATTCTTCTATCTACATGTACGCCAGTTCTCAAACGTAATGAGATTAAAAATATGTGCTCCTTTATTTACGATAAGGGCAACTTTATTTTGAACTGAGGTTCCATCATATTTATATAACAGTTTAACCTGATACAGCCAATTAGTGTAGATTCAACAGACATTAAATCTGGCATGTCTTGCACAAGATCAACAAGATGGATCTTTGCTCTAAAAATTACAGTATTTGTGGATAGTTACCTTCATACTACTTGTAGACCAATTAATATCCTTTCGGCCTGTAAACTCAAGAGATAGACATGCACATTCGGCCCTGCTTATAGCTCCCTTCGATTGTCGATACATATTTCCTTATATGTTTATAAAGCATTGACGTAAGGCCTAAAGAATACATTTTGACGTTCTTTTGCATCTGTTTTGTGCAACTTTTTTAAATTTCTTCCTTGCTTTATTATGTCAAGCCGTTCAGTGGATCAACTAAATTATACCCTTGCTGTGGTAGATATATTGAAAAGGCCTAAATATGCGCCGCTTTGGCTTAATAGGATAAGCAAAATCCCTAAGACATAATCACCAAGTGCGACGCAGGTTGCTTCATAACATCTAAAATACTACCGTGTAAACCCAGGGTTTCGCTCATCATTTTTGTATTGTTACATAAACCCGCAAATAGCGTTTTTTTTATCTTTACATTTCATAAATGAGTCATTTAAACCTCTCATTCATTTGAAAACATGTAGGTATATAACCGCTGTATGTCTTCGTATTACTTTTATACATGTATCTATATAAAATTTTTACTAAATTTTATTTGTAATACTTATTATACAAACCGGATCTTTTCAAACGTATAGTAGTACTTTGTTTCCTCGTACCCAAAAAAGTTTTAATTACGAAAATAGTTTCGTTTCTTTGATTGCTGCATAATTGAGCTCTGTTTATTATACATTGGTGATAAATGTATTGCAGATAAGAAAAAATAGCGACACATCAATATATATAAACAAGATGATAAAAATAGTGTACGTACATTTTAAACTTTCATAACATTCAAATGAAATAGTAAGTTGATGGACTTACCTATTGTCGTCATAACAGTGATGGCGTACAACAAAGACGAAGCATAGGACCATTGTTTTAGAGACACCAAGTTTCCGTCATCGCCATCCCAACCACGTTCTTTGGTGGCCACATGTATTTGCTTTTGGAATACCTGCAATTCCTCGTCCACTTTTTGTGTGAAATTAGATTTGTCTAATTTATCAATCTGAACCAACATGGCGTATTTCCCAATATTAAACACAGTTCTATTGCGTAAATCCCTAATGTGGTTACGATGGGATTTTTCAGCAGGACCTTCAATAGCCTGGAATAGAAATCCACCCATAATTGAATATCCCACAACAAGCGATATTAATCCAATATGAGAAAAGAGAAACGCAGCGAATTTTTTACAACAGCTGACAAACTTGCGACGTTTCTCTGTTAATTTGTAGTATTTACTCTCCCTGCGGCGACCCAAGTCAGGTACTAGCACAGAAGGATCTTCTTCCCCTGGAAGTGGTTCATCGGAGGCAACGGGTTCGAATTGCAGCTGCTTCTTTAGAATACCTTTCTCGTCTATTATTTTCCCTCCACTGATACCAAAATTGATTGGGTCAATATTTCCCGGTTTCCCCGATTCGTTCTCAATAATAAAGGAATCCCTGTCGTCGTCTTTCTGTTGGTTTGTTTCATTATCGTAATCTTCAATCCTAACATCTGGTAACGACGAACGGGGCGACGGAGGCTTTTTCTTGCGTTTGAAAGTTTTACTCCTCCTAGAAAGACGTTTTACAAGAATTAGAGCTTTGAAGGACAATTTACCTCCCTTTTTCTGGTCTCCGTTAGGTGTCACAACGTTACCCGTGCTCCGGCCAGTCTCGTCCGGGGCTTCCTCTATGAATGGTATATCGTCCACAACAAGGCTTCCCCGATGGACTTGGCTATCGGGTTCAGGGGATAGAGAAGCCCTTTCTTTACTCTTTGAAGCACTTTCAACTAACGTATCGTTGGCATCGAAAAATTGCTCGTCGTCGCCAGGACACAGGTCTGGCGACAGTCGATCGGTTTTAAGAAATTCATATGTCCGTTTAGATGATTGCCTTATCAAATCGTCTTCCGCTGGCGCAGCGTCAACGGAAGATGTAAGGTCTTCTTCAGAAGGCACTTCAATAACTACTTTACATTGTGTTAATTCGGATGGCGGAGTGTTTGGTTTGTTCAGTCGACTTTTTTGTTTATTTAAAGGAACAGTCTGATTTTCTGTAGCCAAATCCTGCTCAGTTGTACTTTGCCGAGTTTCCGTACTGTTTGGACAAGATACAGACGATTGGGCTAAGGAAATAGTTTCTTTAGCCACTGGAGACTTCGATATCGGATCAGTAACTACTGAAGAGGCTGGGGTTTCTGTAATACATATGGTGTCAGGTTTATTTTCAATCGCCGCTGGTCTAGCATTATCCCCCCAAGCTTCCTGATCATTTTGTTTGCGTGGAGGTGAAAAGGTCCTCTTGTATTTCCCAGTCTTACTACTACCTGGGGAGGGACTGTTATCGGTCTTTTCAGAGTTAGCTCGATTAGCTTTGAATCTCTTTGTACTTTCAGATCGTGATCGTTTAAATCGTTCAGACTGATGTGGACTTCCGTTTAATTCTGAATCCTCGAATGAAGCATTTGTAGGAACAGACGCGGACACACTACGACCGAAAAGTCGCGGAGACTTGTAATGTTCTACAGGGGAAATTGGAGACAGCTCGCTTAATGTGGAACGCTGCGATTCAAAGTATGATGGTGGCGGACTACGATCTTTAATAGGAGGAGAATGGAGTTGTAAACTTGTTACATTTTCACAGTTTTCGAGTGGACTTTCAAATGAGGGTGACCGATTACTAAGAGATAAAAATTTTGCCCTAGACTGGCGTCTTCTTTCCAATACACCATTACCGCCAATTCCTTTAAGGCTATCTGGTCTTACGTTTGTCTTTGACGATGGTGATTGTTGTTCCTGTTTGAATCCACTGTTGGAACTTTTGTCACTATCTTTATCACATTTGTTAACACTAGATTCCTTATTTTCATTTTTACACTTTTCCTTTTTGGTCTTTAATTGGTTAGTTTTCTTAGAAGTATTAGTTTTTTCGGAATGCTTTTTTTTACCTGTTTTGGATTTCGATTCTGGCGACCGATTTTCTGTCTTGTTCTTTTGTTTATTTTTCCCACGTTTTCCCTTTGACACAACACTATCACTATCTTCTTGGGTACTAGCGCTTGACGGACTAGAGCCTCCCTTGGGCTTGGGTGGTTCTTTCGATATCACCTCTCCACATTCTGGTGACTGGTGCTCTCCATCGGATGACTGGAAGTGTTTTGTAATATCCGGAAGAGATGAAGAGGTTGCAGAACGAGGTCTAAAACATGGGGATTCACCAGGATTTTGTGTGTAAATCGGCAATTGATTTACGGAGTCCAACAGCCTTTGCTTCTGTTCTGATCTGGCCTCTTGAACAGTCATTTTTCTTAACCGACCCCTTGGTTTTTTATGTGGGTCAAATGTCCTGTATGACGTCATTACATTGTCGTCAACGGCTGAAGCTTTCACCTTATAACCTTCCTCAGACTTACTTCGTTTCTTTCTGGAAGCACTTAAAGACCTCGTTCTGACAAGAGGAGACGATCGTTTAAACAGGCGACCAAGGCTTCTTTTCCTGGAATTACTTCTTGAACTGCTGTTCGTTGACGGAACCCTCTCTTCGGAATCAGTTAAAAGCCTAGGAGATGGCGGAGCTGAGGCAGCGTTGTCTCTCTCGGTCGACTTGGCCCTCCTTCCGAAGCGTCTTGGTGACTTTCTTCTTGATAATTTTTTACTTTTCTGTCTCGCGTCACCATTAGAGGGCACAACAGCTTTACCCTCGGTCATTTTTGAAGTGTTGTTGGTTGAATGTCTCTCAGCGGCGTCCATTGTACTCGTTTCCTGAAGAGGGTAGAATCACGGTTGGAGTAACCGGATATAAACAATTAACTTGTGTCGCTTTTTCGGAATCATACTTTCATTCGTTGAACAGTCAATACATCTTTCGGAAAAAATAAAAAATAATTTGTTCACAAAGTCCTGCATGAATATTTTCCTGTTTAGAACCTATATTGATCAGTATATTCGGACAGCAGTGGTCTAACTCTATGAACATCTAAGCCTTTGCGAGTTTCTGACTATCTATCCACTTTGTGTACTACTATACCATACAGCTGTTAAGAGCGATATCTCTGAACGCAGGCCCAATCCAAAACAGACACGGTGCTTGCGTATGTGCCAAGGGTAAGGGAAAGCCTGTGTGCGTATAGTGGATACGAAAAACCGGCTCGGACAAAAATAACCAATAGCTAAGAAGTTAGTAGAGTAAGTAACACCGCTACTGGCTTAGTAGAACACACGGCAAGCTCTGAACTCATGTAGAACAGAAATGTACTTAACCTATCAGCCACTGCGTCTTAACAAGTATTACTTTAAATATCATATTTCAACAGAACAAGTGACAGGTTTAGAATAAATAAAAATGATCTCGCACTTTTTTTTTTTTTTTTTTTTTTTTTCAATTTTGAATTGATTCTTTACGTTTTAGGAAAGCTTGATCTATTGACAACCAAAATATTTTTTCTCATATTCCCGTGTCTAGCTAAACAACAGGTATCAACAGATTTTCCATTTAGCATGGCCTGCCTAATGCAATATTACCCTTATAAATATGCCTTAAAAGGATGGAAGTATGTCTTCTTTTCATTTGTTTATTAATACCAAACGCGAAAATAACATTTCATTAAATAAATCATGAAATTGGATCATTATGAGAGTCTAATTGAGATGTTTCTAGAACTTTGTAATACATGGGCGAAACGATATTCAGAAGCAGGATCTTATAAATGAGAATTAACTAATTCTTAATTGTGTTTGATGTTGTATGTATTGTATCACAGCAAGAAGGTATTGGTTGAATAATATAGTATTGGTTCAATAAGACTAATACAAAGGTTTAAAGAAGGGGATGGTCAACAGTACTAGTAAATACTGGGATATGGAATGAACATTTCAGGGATTAGATTGATTATCACATCGGTTATTGCACAGATTGGACTGATTGATCATTTTGCTGACAGGATGATTAATTTAATTAGATGACTGACTTACTTACCATTTACGAATTCGTTTGTTCGTTCGTTCGTTCGTTCGTTCGTTCGTTCGTTCGTTCGTTCGTTCTTTCG
>JARFOD010001637.1:0-11819 GCA_031763545.1 Mopalia muscosa | reverse complement strand
AACCCCGTTAACACCGATTCCATGGTAGCACGGAGCACAACAAAGCTCAGTACATATTTCTAAATGTAAAACGTATAGTTTACAATTTGTTGAATAATTACGTTTCTACCACAGACAGTATAACGCAAAAGATCCTTATAGAGATTCAACTAGTGTTTATTTACTGATCTCTCACAAAAACACCATGTACCCCTTCTACTAACTGTAGGCCTATAAAGCCTCCAAAATTTAGTTTATTATGTTGTTACTGCGTTTCCGACTTCAAGAAACGTTCTTGTCGATTCCACATTGAACTATTCTTGTCTGTTGATTGAACTTGAGAATCTTTAAGAAAAATTAAGAAGCTTTTAATATAAACCAGTCAAAACCGGATTATCGGCGATAGGCAAGAAAAAAATTGCAGACTATAAGTAGAAAAGCGCTTAATTAGGCCATTGTGTAACTACATGTAAACACAGGACTTATCGTGGAACCTAATCCTGGCCTATCATGTGCTCTAAGCTATTAGAGATTGGGGTTGTTAATCCTGTTCATCACGTGGTCAATAACACAGCCATAAGTGACAATGGCAGTACGGTACTAGACAGTTCAATCCCTGCAGTATGTGTATGTAAAGGAATGGGGGTCAAAATGTATAACCCCATCCATTATAACGAAACATTATTCTCTGTCCGTTTATGACTTAAAATATAAAAATAAGCCTTTCTGGTTACACACTAATTACACTCGTTAAACAGATATGTAATAACACAATGTTATTGGGGCTCATAACATACAATAAAACACAAATATATTCCGTATGGGTCAGTATAATAACAGGGCATGTCTTGGGAATGGTATATCAATTTCCGAATTTTCGTGAATAGATGAAGACCTTACACAGCTGATCAATCGAGTAAGAGACAGACTTTGAAGGTTAGGACAGGGATATCCTCACAGGTAAGTCGTAGTGTTAGCCGGTAATAACACCCCGCTGACAGGTCAATACATCTCGTATTGAACCAGTCTCCAGACATCAAACACAAACACTACATTTGAGACTATCGTTTATGAGTCCGTTTACATAGATCTATTTTGTTATTGACCAGTTTATCCTTAACTTGGTTTACTTTGGTGTCGGTCTGTGGGCAGGGGTTATCAATGACAGTGGCAACAGTAAATAACCTTCCGGCGAACCTTAGACATGATTTTTGTTAATATTCATACATTTATCACGGTGGTGGAGAGTTGTCGTGATATAGCATTACTGCTGTATCAATACATCGGTACTATGAAGTTGTGTCCACCACTGCGGACTAAAGCAAATATATTTTGAAACCAAATTTACTTAGCTGTTTTCGTCTGAGCTGAAAAGCTAGATCGCACTTGGTAGTTACAAAATTACAATAAACCGTGCTGAGGGGGAGAATTTATTTTGTATTATGTGATGACTCACGCATATAGCCTCAATTAAGCGCTTTGTTTGTTGCGTTCATAGATTAGATTTGTCTTTATTATGTATCGACTGGGCTCATGTTCCGTTGATGTCGTGATATGAGTGTCAGAGGCAAATGTCATCGGCCGATTTCTTATTGGTTGGTGACCTTGCACTTTTTGCCTAAGCGTAAAAGATTCAGAAATAACCGCTTCTAAACAGTGATGAAATTCCTTGTATTTTCTGTTGCAAACTTTGTTAAATCATCTGCATTTTATATTTCTGCTCAGAAATGTCCAACAGTGGTCCCGGCGTTTACATGTCTTTCGTGCACATTTCTTGTTTTCGCATCTCTGCAGAAATTAATCCTTCGGATTTAAACCAATGGGTTCGTCATTTTCACGGTAATATGCATACATGTGATGAATTTATCAAGGTCTTTTCAGAATTTCTACATACATAACAGAAATTAAGCACATTTATTCTTTTATCCCACTATATTTTAACAAGGGGCTACAACATGGAACTGACGTCACAGTGTTCTTAATTCGTGTTGCGCTATTCTGATCTGGCTTATGAAAAATATTTTTTCATCTACTTTATTTTTTAGCACATTTTTGATTATATAAAATAATAAAACAATTATCTGGCTTTCTATATACAACAAATATACGCATAAATATTCTTATGGCTGTTATAGTGTTATTTTTTTTAAACCGAGTTGCACAATTTTGCATGAACATAGGACAACACGGATTAAAACTGTGTTGACATCATTAGTTAAGGGTTCATACTCAGAAAAAATATTAAACTGAGCTTTAATTACAAAACTGAGAATACAGCTGTATGTGTCCCACTAACCAGTGTATTACACGATAGATTCAGAAAAGCACGAAAGGAGTATAATCGAATACGTAAGTCAACTGAAAATCAGCGAAAATCAAAATCAGTATAAACAAGTTGCTGGGATGCTATTCCTCAAAACGCTTTTGGATATAAATGTTATATCCCTTGATTAGCCCCTCCTATTTGGTGCGTTTGCTTTATCCGTGGCGTAAAAGAAGACTGACTGTCGAGTAAATTACTAATCAAGAAAAGTTTTGAACATTAAGTTTTAGGGATGAAGCTGTGAGATATATATCATTTTACTGAGAAGAGGCACAGAGGACCTATTGTAAAACACCAATAATGTATTGATAATCAGGACAGGGCAACATAGGGCAACACGGGACACCACTGTTCAGTTTCAATGAGGCGCGGATAAGTTTAAATTTATTAACCGTAAGATGTTTTGCAATGATATACCAATAACGACTAAACAAGTTAGACAAACGTCATTCGCATTGTCCGTGCCTGATATGGTATTTCATGAAGGGAATCCTTCAAAAACCTCTGCTGCTCAGATTTAGAACGATATTCAGAGATGGGCGACAAAGCCATTCTTCAAGAATGCAATTGTTTGCTGTCTGTTCTACTCGTCACTGGACAGTCACTGCATATTCGCATTGAATTAAAACGCTATTTCGAGGCTGATTTTATTTGTTGTTGGTGTTGTTGTTATTATTATTTTTCCATCCGATAACAGGGGGTAGTATAGTTTGTTCTGCAAGGAAACCTGGTTACATTCGTCTTTAACTCCTAGTGAATTGAGCTTATTAACTAACCCGACAGGTCCTATAAAGCCTTTAAGCAGCACACATATTAGCCCTGGCCACCAGACAGAATTCAGTGTGAATACAGATTAAAGCGCTTTAGGGTATCTGCTTTCTGGCCCTATTAACATGGTAATATGTCTAATTATCGTGCTGGTTGAGACTCTATATTCTTCAACCCTCGTCACTAAGGCTTCACGGTGACCCATCTCCACTCCTCAAATAACCCATTTATAGGATGACTGAACCGATTCTCTCTTCCAATTGTCAGCTTAATAGATTTCTCATAAAATTACAAACTGGCACGCAGCATGGTGCAGTTTCCTCTCTGCGTCTCGCATAACCTGAGGAAATGTTTCCCTTGAGCTGTGGATAATACTGACAATCCAATTCCGCCAGATTGCTACGTGGCAAAAACGGACATTTGAAGTCCCGTGGAGGAACATTTTTACAGTCCCCAAAGTTCCCCTTGTAAAGCTTCACCATGCACTAAAACTGTCCTTAGTTTTTGCATATCTTCGGCTGAATAGTTTGACCGAGAACAGTGTTCGCTTTATATACTGATGCTGCTTCATCAAAAAATTGGTCTGATCACACACGCAGCACAAAATAACATATAGAAAGATTCAGAGAGCTTATGATACATGAAAAAGATGACGAGCTATTGGATGATCTGTGATGACTGGGAACTATTGTAACTCGCGCTGAGAGTTAATCCCCTTGTATGACAAACACTATATCGAAGACCCAGCAAAGGCACAAGTAGTGTTTATTGTTGACGGCAACTTCGTCTTCATGTGATTGCTGAAAGCTGGCTATGCCCCACTTTGACGGTTTCCTGCAATGAGATTATATTCTTATACATGACATACGACTAACGGCCCTAATACGTAATTTAAAAGTTGTCAATCATTCTGTTCTTTGCACACTCATTATGGAATATTTAGGTTATTTATTCACGGTGAAAATATTAATCCCTTGAGATCTGCCTGATTATCACTTCAGTGGTTGTACTGGTATTATCTGAGTCAGTTAATGGTGCATGTTATCTAACCATCCCATACACTGTCTGTTTTGCTTAAATTCGCCAGACTAAAATTTTGATGAAAATCAATCAATAATCACCGTTGCGTCTATGGTACAGATTTCAATAAAAAAAAAGAGGTAGCTGAAGGTGGTGACTATTATAACTACCGCTGTGGACTTTGACATCGTTAAGTATAGTTACATCTCGGAACAAGGATAATGACTTGTTCGAGTCTACATTTCGTTTATTGATCAAACTGTCCTCATTCATGCGAATCATTTTATTACCAGTCTCAACGGCAATGTGAGCAGACCATCGCTGATTCTTGAAAAAGCTCCCCCTAGCGAGACATAGAGAAACCTCGAAGGACATGAATTGGATGTGGAATCATGGGAATATCATGCTAACGCTGTTGCTACCGCTTTTCAAAAGTTATATTTTACCCATAATGCATCAGTGGATTCTGAAATTCAAACTGCGTGAAACGAACGAAATCCACCATATCTTGCGCAATGAGTTATCTGGCAATGAGTTATCTGCCAGAAACTTGCATCCAGGATATCATCCGTCGAAGTGTCATTCGAGGAATACATAAATGAACCCAATTTTCATTCAACATATGTACAGCTGAAGAAGTACGCAAAACATTTCTTAGTCTCTCAATTTGTTCTTCCTGTTTCCACGGTATATCTTTGTCATTGATTAAGCCAATCTTGAACCATTTGTGCATTCCTTTATGCTCTATCATAAATCGTTTCTTTACAACATGTGTCGTACCATCCTACCTTACTGTAGCATCCTCATTTCTGAAGATCATAATGTTTGCAGATGATACTATATTGTTACATTTTCTCACGAAGACTGTCCGCGAGACAACAGTCTATCTCGCGAACTTAATTTACTATACGATTGGTTTTCTTGTAATTGTAAGGATTTAAAGCAATCTAAGCTCTATGTACAGAGGCTGTCTCAGTGGCTTTTCAGCTTCACTGAAGGACCTGTCAGACACACACTTCTAGGTAGGTATGAAGGGCATCTCCGATAAACTGATTTCCAAATTTAATTTAAAGAAATTCAATTGCACTGAAATGCCATAGAGTCTCTTGAATAAGATCGGGAACAAAAACTAGATCTGGTTCATTGCATAGAATTGGAACCAATCCAATCTGGACAAGCCTGGTGCTTTGAAGACTGGAGTGTAGCAGATTTTCAGATTTAAAGTACTGAAAGCAGATCTGACATATTTAGCGAGTGTTGGTATATATCTACTTATTTTGTTATTGGTTATTGTGTTATTACCTAACTGGACAAAGCTACCGGAGCCACGACAGGGAATCGACAGCACGAATTAATAATCAACGTGTCATTAAATTAGGATCAAGGCGTTTCATAGAAATATTGTTCCTGGCGATTAATGGATACCTAAAGTAACATTGGAACATTCTCATTAGTAATTTGACAATGTTTTTTTTAAATTAGAAAAAAGGGCATGAATTGGATTAAAATATTTCGCCTTAATGTTGCCGACCATTTGCAGATAATCTAGGTAATTGAGCTTGTATTGGCAAACGAAACATTTTTTGTTCATGCCGGTCAAGCAAATAAAGCCATACCCTTAATTCTATTTCTGACTTTTGAACACAGCAACACCACCGATTTAATTATCCTTAGTGGCATAACTATAATTGCTTAATCCACTTAAAACGCCAAGAAACAAACATTGTTGGAAGTGGTGCGCATAGACCACTATAATACGGAGGCTGCATGCTCCATCCAAATTAAACAACTAATTGTTGGATTTAAAACAAAAAAATCATGGGATAAACCAGACCCAGACGCGGGCTTTATTTACAAGGTCATTCAACGATCTAAAAATGTATTCCAAGCTGCTTAATTTTGAAAAGTTTGCAATTCACAACTATGGTTAAGGTTTTGTGAGTGAGACTTGGGCAATTTTTTGCTTTAAAGAATGTTTTCACAATTCGATTATATTTGTCATAGCGACTAAATCAATGCGTAAGTGTATATTGGAAAGTTTGGCCCAAATGAGAAATAGTTTACATGTCTAATTTACGCGTTAAAGACGCAGAATTCCTTTTGGCTTTTGGAGTGCTCCTGAGAGAATTTGTCACTTCAATTACAAGACGAATAGCTTTCACATTTCCACAAAATTTTGTAAAACGTCTTAGAATATGTCTAGAAATGCCGGGTGTATTTTAAAATTAAAATTTGTACCCAGCTTCTTATATGATTCAAAGCTTTACTTCAGACTTTCCCCTGTTATCTTTATATTTATTTCCCAATTATTATCACATGAACTAAAATGGCTGACTGGAAATATCTTTTTGCCGTAATGCATGTTAGCAGGCAAAAGTCCAATGTTGTTGACCAACCGTTTAATCTGAGAGAATAAACATTAACAGTTATGACCAGATAATCTGTAAACGCACCGTCACTATGTCTCTGTACCGGGCACCTCCGAGAGTTCATGAGGAGTCTTTGGCGACAGACTGACGGCATACTTTGTTGCATTTCTATCAACTGGAACGAGGTAGGTTTAACAGCTTATAGGCTGATTGGTTTCCGACACTGAACCTAATACCATGGTGTTGGAACTCTTGAGCTAGCTAACATTGACAATTGTGGGAGGATAATTTGGCGTTTCATTGTGACTAATGTACCGGCAAATATTGACCATCGTTTAAGTACTCTATTTCTAGACAAAAAGGATATAATTTACTTCTAATGGCACATCGGCTGGGGAATGACACGGTAAAAAGTCATTCAGCTGGACAGATGTCATACATTAACCTAGAGCAGTGTGGTGATTTATACTTTTTGCTGAAAAAATCGTCATTTATATATCCAAACGGTCAACACGTGTGTCCAGCAGTTCCACAAAAATAGTGTAAGGTGGAGAGGCAAGGGTTGGGGGGTCGGGACATTACAGATGTCTGTTCCAATCAAAGTTAACACAAACTCTGCCGACGGATAAAAGACCTTTAACAAATTTGTTTTTCAAATTAACACAGGACGGTATGTGTATACTATTTTTTTAATCTGGTGCAGCGGCCTCTGTCTTAATAAACCACAGGTTTCTGTAAATGGCGAAGAGTTTTAAACACTTCTTCTTTTTTTTTATCATTCTGGAATTATTTTCAAGATGACTGCAAGTATTGTATTTTTAAAATCCCACTCTCCATAAGACGCTATGTTAACGAGTCCACAAAACTGTTATGTTGGTTAGATATATTATATTTACTAGCCAGAACCTGTCGCTATTTTGATTGCTAGCAAATGATTTATGTTTATAAATGTATACAAATGTCTCTGTTATGTTCTGTTGTATACTTCATAAGCCAATTTATGTTAAAGAAATAAAGAAAATTAAAGTGTATTAATGTTTGCTGAATTCATGTACGACAACATAACAAATTTACTATAACTTCTAAATTTACGACGTCTATGGTTGGTTTATTGTCATGGAAATAAAATCACATGTCCTAGTCAAGGATTGCAAAAGTAATTGTTTTAAGGCATGAACCAAACTAAACATCCGAAAATAGAGCGAATCAATCCGTTAACATACGGACCCACTTTCCATTGATTGATCAATCCTCAACTCTAGTTACAACCATTTCAGTCCAAAAAATGCCTTAAAAAATGGAGATAAACTGGCGGATTAAATTATTTTTATGTCAGTTCTGAAAACATACAACGTTGTAATAACATGTAGGCCTACTGTTAAAATGTGTTAACCATCTGAATCAATAAGAACTGTTGGTCGTAGGATTCTTTAGGATCGTTCTGATAAACCAAGAAAGTAATTGTTTCACAAGGGAAGACTGGAACCTCTACCCATTTGATCAATTATCTTTACTTGAACTGCTCATCCACCCCTGTTATATATCAAATTAACTTCTTTTTCTGGAGTATTGTGACCACAGAATTCATCAACGTGAGCGTTAAATCGTTAAGTTCTCAGCAGTGTTTCTGGAAATTAGATTTGCTGGAGGCAATTCTTAGACGCGGTCTCGTAAATACACCATACTACCCGAGGGATGCGCCGAAAACAATGACAAAGAGACGAAGAATCGACTGTAATGGGTATTTACTGGAATCAAGCTGCAGTCAATATAGTATTCCCTTGGCCGGCTTATTTTGTGTTTTGAAGTATTTTTCAACATAATTTATGTTCAAGACACCAAAACGCCGAACATGTGAAATATTTAACAGAAAGTACATATAAAACTACTCAACTATGAATACATGAGAAAAAAAAAAACAGGAAAGGCAACAAGAATTTCTCGAAACGTAATTTAGAAAATACACATTATTGTCTAAAAATACTATTGAAGGTCACCTAAAATTCATTCAGCGAATGTTTGGGGGGTACTTCCTGTTGTTATGGTGATAACAAAGCTAAAGAGAAACAGAAAGCCTATTCCTTTCATGTCTTTGCTTCCTATGAGATTATCCCCTTTTTTCTTTTTTGTAGCCAGTGGTGTCGAAAATAGCTTCCTTCGGATCTTTGGGCTGGAACGCCGACATGTGAGTACCAGTATAGTTTTGTAGCAAAGTGTGAATAAATTTGGTCAGGTATTTGACTAGATGACTTAACTACGGTTATTGCAATGAGGAAGAGGTTCAGCAACACGGATTCATTCTGCCCAGTGACATTATATACCAACACTGTTTAATTAAAATGACCTGGAACCATTTCACTTATATGAAGACGGATTGTCCACTTCATACTGTACCTTGTCTCGTAAGGTGGGATACTGGGAGGACACGTCGTGAAGACCATCTTGGCATTGCCGACGCACGTCCTGTGACTCACTCATATACCTTCTGGTCGATGCATAAATATAGTTTATAATGAAAAATGGATTTAAATTTTCTGATATTTATCACTGTGTGTATTGTAATAGAAGTGACAAACGATGCAAAGAACCGGTCAGAATCCGTCTCCTGATTCACTTTTTTCTTTTGACCTGACCAGTTCAAAAGCCGTATATGTGTATGCTCATGTACCCAGCTGATACATTCATAACTTTACTTCAGATTAACCGCTGTTTAACATGCCTTTATTTGCCAAGAAGCGTCTCGAGAACTAAATCAGCTGGTTGGTATTCTGTTCTCCATGCGTCATAAATGACGAAGGTTATATTGCTTAAAAATTGCTGTGTTTGAAAAATTACAAACACAGACCAATGTAATATTTTATCATAACTGTTTAATCTGCACGGAAAATCCTTGAGAGTATTAACATCAACAGTTATGACCAGATGGTCTGTACACAAACCCTCACTTTTTCTTTATAGAGTCTTAATGAAGGGAAATCCGGTTATCAGAAATTCTATGGATTTTGTGATGCTACTAATGTACCGGGCACTCCGGAAGGTCCTAGAGTTTCTTGGCTGACTGACTGGCGGCAAACTAAGACGCATTTCTATCAGCTGGTACAAGGTAGGTCTTAACAGCTTATGGATTGATAAGTTTCCAAAACTGAGCCTAATACGGTATTCGAAGCAGCTATCCATAGAACAGGAAGATTGGTTTTTCGTTTTATTTTGACTAATGTCCCTTCACACTTTGACCATTGTCTAAGTGCTCTTGTTCCAGACAGACAGGCTGTAACCTACTTCTGATGACACTTCAGCTAGAGAATAGCAATGCAAAAAGTCATTTTGTTGGACAGATCTTAGTCATTATCCTGAGAAGTGTGGTGATTTGTGCTTTTTGTTGGTGACTTATAAATCGAAATGGTCGAAGAATGTGTCAAACTGTTCCACAAGAGATGTGCTGCTAAGTAATTGTAATGCGGGAGCGGGCAGTGACATGTGTTTGTTTACCCTAATGACAGTCTCCAGTTAATCTGTTCTTTAGGTAGGCCTAATCTGGATTTGTTATTTAAATAGACAAACAACTATATCACGTGTGTATAATATTTTTAAATAATGGGATGCATCGTTCATAGCTGGATGTTTTAACAAATGACATATTATGGTAATGGCGAAGAGTTTTAAACAATTCATTTCTATCTTTCTAGTATCAAGCTCGCCCTAAGCTAAGTCAGGAAACTCGTTTGATTAATTATTCGATCATAAGATCAGTCGACTGATTGATTGACCATTTATTAACTGAAGTTTTCCACTTTATTCACCGTTTATAACGTGCGACCCATTTGACGAAGATAATGTGAAGACCACGGCAATTCACAAAACTACTGGAAACAAAAATTAGAGACTGCAGGAATTTAATTTAGACAAGCTTGGTTATTTTAAGGTTGTAGAGGATGCCAACTGATATGGCAAATATATATGAACATATGTACTTATTTTAATGATGTTTCAAGCAAAAGGTGACAAGGCTACAAGAGTAGTTATTTGATGGTGATGGGAGAATTTAGCTATAGGCACCTCCATATACTGCCATTGTATTAAATAATTTGGTTCTACATTATTGCCAGTTTGGCGAAAATATTTCAAAACGTGGTAGGGCATTTTAAACAGTTTTTCAAATTGAAGATTGTGAGTTTAAGGCATCGTCGTCTACATCAATAGTCACTGATCGTTAAAAATAGAACAAAGGGCCAATCTAATGATGGAGACAGCAGTACAGTAATAGTGGTCATCGTTTAAAGTGCTTCCGTTTCCGCTATGCTTTTCGCGTCATTGACGTCTTCAAGACGAGCGAGGAATTTCCGGTGAACCCGGTTAAACATCCGCTCTTTTTGGCTCGTTTTCCTGACTAATGTGTTATCTGTCTTAAGGAGTGTAACAACCGAATAATATCACTGTTGTTGTTGTTTGTAAAGGGGGCTGGAAGTTCTAGCAGATCCTTACTAACTGACCAGTTGGATGAGAGAACATCTGGTGCAAGTACCAATTACATGTCACACATACGATATATTAGGCTTGTTTGAGCACGAATGAATGTAACTTTGTGATTTGTTTGTAGAATTAATAGATATAGAGAGGTCACGATAATTTAAGAAGCAATCTATGACAATTTGCATCTATTGAAATCGAATTAATTGAGAAAAGCTCGACTAACAAACCCAAACAACCAACCATCAATTGAGAACAAACCATAGAGGATTTCTGAATGTGCTGGGCCATTGTTTTATTCCCTAAAACGATAACAGATTTAGTTGCAATCTTGATTACCAGTACGACCCAGTATACTGGTTACCGCCAGAACTTGAATAAAATTATGACAAGTTCTTCCGGATAACACCATGTCGGTTTGAACAAGAAAATCTCCCGATTGAGACCCGTCCGAGAATTCACCCCACAACTCTCAGAATGACACTCTCAACCTGCAAAAAGGTGTACCATGAAACACTGTCGTAAAGTCGTCATAAAGTCGTCATACAAGTGAACTGCTTATCAAACTACAAGCTAATGAGCACTTACGCATGACCATGTAATTAAACTTTTATGTTTATTTGATTGTGACATATCCTCATGTTTAAGGTCATTTGGCGGTGTGAGGGCCCAATGGTTGACGGAGATTACCCTTACCACCACTGGCACCAAAAATGACAAAAACAGGACAATAACAGGAACAATGCGAATACATCAAACACAGATGGTTTTCATGTAACCCCTTAGCTACGATGAGCACCAAGGCAACAATAAGCTCGCCCACCCCTCCACCGATGGTCTTCATGTTGTCCCTTAGCCACGAAGAGCACCAGGGCAACAATAATCCCTCCCCC
>JARFOD010001615.1:0-11819 GCA_031763545.1 Mopalia muscosa | reverse complement strand
TTGTTATTTGGGGTGCCTTTAATGGTCCTGCCCGTTCCCTACTGATGGTCGTTCAAGGAAACCTAACTGCTAAAGGATACATAGATCAAGTGCTCATTCCAGAGCTTTTGCCATTCATGGCAGCTTATGGTCCAGGTCTGACATTCCAAGACGATATTGCCAGACCTCATACGGCCAATTTAACACGGAATTTTCTTAGGAATGCTGCCATCAATGTCATGGAGTGGCCCTCAAGGTCTCCCGACCTTAATCCCATAGAACATGCATGGGGTGTGTTGGGCAGAAGACTCCGTCAAGAAAGGAACCCTCCACAGAATTTGCAGGAACTTGGTGCCATGTTGGTTCAATTATGGCGACGCATCCCCCATGCTGTGTTCAGACGCGTCATTCAATCCATGAGGAGACGTTGTGTCGCAGTTGTGAACGCTCACGGAAGGCATATGCGCTATTGACAAGCTTTCCTCAAGTTGTAACTTACCATTTTTTCTCTCTTACATTTCCGTAGCATTTCCGGTGGAACTGGTTGCATTATGAACAAGATTTTTATGGTACACCGTCATTAATGGTTACATTTTTCTTGTATGTTCAACTTACCGACATCCAAACGAGTGTGAAGTTTCTTTTTTGACTGAGTTTATATAAAGTAGATACAAAAATACCTCATCTTTAAATAGCAACTGACAACTATACTAAAACAATTCTTTGAACGAACATTCATAGGGTTTATGAGTTTAATGGTTGTGCTTATAACACATTGGCATTCTGATAAAAGGGAAGAAAAAAAAAAGAAAACTTTTTCAGCATTCACCCTTTTTTTTTAATTCAAGGCAGGTTGGACTAAAATATCAGAGCTGAGATGTTGATATGCGATGACGGTACTAGCATACGTAGACGAAAGCCCGAATTGCGCCAATACTGTACTTAATCTTGGATCTTGGCCAGATAAAGACTAAGTTCAATTATTGCCACTATAATATTGTTAGTACTCTATTTATCCCTGGAAGATGATTTACTCAGATGCTGATTTGACCACCAGGTTTACAGAGCTCAATTACCAACCGCTAGGACACTGTGCATATAACGGAAATCCATTAAAATAATCTGACAAAAACAATTAAAAATCGGAGAACCCAACAATGAAGGGAGAAAGGCAAGCCCCTGTCCACGAAAAGACACACTAAAATCCTTATAATGCACTGAATACTTGGATACTTATTCAAACGGGCGAAAGTGTGTTTGAAATTTGAGAAATAAAAATAATGATATACATTATTGTGTCTGAACCGTCTTTGGTACGGTTCACTACAATGGAAAACGTAGATTTTCGCCTCATGGCTGTTAATTTTTGAAACCACTCCACTCTTTTCCTAAATATCCAAACAATACTCACGGGTGGCTGATGTGCGTGAATTAAATAAACTCTGTTTTTAGGTCAAGTGCGGCGCTTGTATGCAAACCTGGTTCAAAGAAACTAATTTATATGGGAATACACATTGCCAACACCTTCCATGCCAATTAACCCTTACACAGTGTATCGTTAAAATTATTGAGCAATTTGCATGCAGCCGTTATTAGGAAAGTAACGATGTGGTACAATGCAGTAAAGCGTGTGTAGGGTCATTGGTATGCCTTACACGGCACTAAAATTAATCATTTTCTTTAAGTATCCAATTGACACTGGATAAGTTGTAAAAGGCACTGCTGCTTTCCCCTGTTTTACGTTTTCCGATGTAGCTATGCAGAGCGAATTAGATTGATAAGGGGTTCACGCGGTAAAAACAGCCATGGCAACCGTTTTTATTCCTTTACACATGTAGCGGCAATAGTTTTCATTGAAACAACTTCTTGCCTTGACAATGGCTGCCGGTGATAAATGGAAACGGGTTTTACCGCAATGGCGTAATAGTGTTTCTTTGGTTGGGATTTAAATCCTTGCTTAAAGTTGTTTTACTCATAGATGCCGTGGCAGCCAAATGCGCGACAGAAACAACTCTCTGTCGACACTGCTGCAACAATAATCACATACACTCTTAGAAAAATATGGCTCTGGCGGAACCCTTTTTGGTTCTGTATGTGACCCTCACAGCAACTGTTCCACGCATTTCTCCCTATCTTATTATATGAAAGAATCGTACTTTGTCACATAGATTCCGTTCTTTCTCCAAAAGAACTATAAGAAGCATGTAGTTCCGTTAAGTAACCTCCTTTTCCAACCATGGAAATGATTGGTGAGGATTACTCCATGCTTCATTTATCCGTATTATACGTAAAGATTTTTATTATAATATTTCTAGGGGTATACCATTTTTAAGATTTAAAGCACTATTGGCATTGCAGGCAAATAAAAACTTCTACTGAACTGAAATCTACTGTTTTCGAGATTTTTTTGTTATTAATGGATTTTTCAATAAATAATCTCGAAATACATTGGAGAGTAAGAAAGAGGCTTGTTAAAGGCAGATTAAGCCCTTTACTTTGTGTACTGAATGCGGTAACTAGATACCGATCAGAAACTAATTCCGTTAGAACCAGTATAAATATCAAAAGGTCATTAACCAAGGAAGGCTAATACGATATACAATGGTTGTATTGTTAACTGAGTGTGAAGATAAATAAGATAAAGATACAAACGCCGTTTATTGTAGCAGCCCTTTTTATTTGCTTTAGTCTAAGACAAATTCAAGTTTGTCAAACAACTTTTTGTTAACAGAGGATAAATAATAAAATATTTAAAAAAAGGGAAGTGTTTATAATGAATAAGTTATGTTTGAAATTTGCACCATTAAAAATATTATAATTCAGACGGTATGACCATGTTATGTTTCATTATGTCGACGAAATTGCTTTCGTCTAACTAATAGATATTTCTTATTCTCCTCTGGGAAGAGCGGTTGGTGACAAGTAACGATATGGACCTTTGTCTGACCAGACATACTGGGATATTAAACTTAGAGAAAACTGTCAAAAACATCGAGTTTCAGCCTGCTGTAAAAATCAATAAAACATTAAATGTAATCAATAATTCTGAATCGAAGAAACTCGACCGAGATATATGTTTTTGAATACATGTTTAATTGTATATCACTTTTCCAAATGATACCATGTGATATAAAGATTACTGAATGACTCTTGATCGTGTCATATATCATTATAAGTATATTGTATAGATAGTATGTTTTGTAAGACGACAATTGCAATATCATAAGAAATATGATCTTCCGTTTAAATGTTCACTTATATAACAAATCAGCCCTTCCATTTCTGATGTGCTGATGTGAGAGATAATACTTGACCTAGAGACAAAAGCTTGTCTATAATTGGGAGAGATTGTCCAGTGACGAACTTGTCTGTTTATAATCAAAACGCTTATAATCAGCTGTCAGACCAATGACCAGACGTATCTGACGGCATATAAGAATGGTATGTTTCTCCAGTGGCACAAAACAGCCATCATCTGTTCGTTAATGTATTTTATACATCGATAATAAACTAGAAAACATTGGACATGTTGTACCTTACATAGGGTGAACGTTGATAAGGTGATAAATAGTATCGTTCAGACGGTGGTACTATGGCTTCAGAAGCTGTTACAACGACTACATACGCTGCTACTCCATTTTAGACGCTGACACTATTGCTAATAACGGAATACATTTTGAGGATCTCTTATCAATATGATTGGATGATCGAAGAAAAAACTTCACAGACGCTACCCCACAGGTTACTTATTAGCTAGTAACTGGCTGATCGATCGTTGTCGATTATTAGTTTAGCCTCAGACGAACTTAAAACAAAAACAAAATTACATAAAAGAAAACAAAGGGCCAGTTCATCTGTTGAGCAATTCCACTTCATGGTGTAGACATTCATTCGGGATCAGTATATGGTAAATCACACACAAAATACTCAAGCAAGTCATTACCTCAATTCAAATGTAATGAAGTCTGTAATTCAGTAACACTGGATAATTTCTCACCAATCCAACCGAGGCGGACTTGTATATAAATGGTTAATTATTTATCGTATGCTTACAAAAATGATGCTATCAAAAATTATGATGTGTAAAAAAATTACACGGATATGTTTCAATTTTGGCAAAACACAACATCAAGTGGTGACCACCTTATTTCTAATAGGCCATATACTGTAATGAATCTAACATGATTAGTTGAAAGGCTATATGGTATAATTACTCACGCAAAGTATTGACTAATTAACAATTTAGTCTCAATAATTTACTATTTTATTTCGACATTTTAATGTCATCCTCAAGGAAATGTTGCTGTTTTTGTTGTTTAAGCCGATAATAACATCTACCTAACAAAAGCGGCAAATTTGACTGCATAAATTGAATTATAACGATTCCATACGATTCTTATTAATAACAATTGTTTTTATCATCTTATCATCTTTTCTTATAGAAAAAGATCAATAAAACGAAAAAGCCCACGAGGCATGTTTGAGGCATAGTAGAAATTATCTGGATCTAGATGGAAATGCAAACTCTACAGAATAGATGAGAAATATGCTCATATTAAAACGATGGGTTTTTACAATATTTGTCTATGACGACTAAAGGATGACCCAATTATGTTTGCTACAATTATAAGTCACAATCTTTGCCGAGTATTATATGGATGGAGGTATTAGCATCCTTAAAACTTAATGTCCGACTATTGGACAAAGATACTTTCACTCAATGAACCCAGGTTTACTTATTGACCATCAGTTTTAAAATGTGTTGCACATACAGGATTGTAGAAGATGGAATAAAAAGTGGGCGATTAATTTTTCTTTCAACAATTTACTGTTCTGCTTTTCAATCTCCGATACTGAATTATAAAATATAATCTAAAGATATGGGATAGGTTATTCAAAGCGCTATTAAATTTAATCCGTCACTACATCCTACTTTTCCATTATTATTCTTTTAATTTTAAATATTCCACAACTCTTGATATTTTTACTTCTTTAATCGTCATACATGCCATGAGTTCAACTTAAAGAGCCTTGTGGATCTTGGTTATCTAAGGTTTATGTATCTAATAAACATTACTTACAGAACTAAAGAGTAAACCGTTTCTTGAAATCGCTAAATACAAATACAGATGTATCGTCAGTGTCGACGAAGAAAGAGACGCGGCATGACATACATTTATATTGGTGATGATTTGATTTTGTTCAATTTGACATTTATTTCATATAAACATTTGGTTAAATAAAGAGATTGAAAAACGCTATTTCGATTGAGCTATATAGGCTTACAAAAAATTTATAAAATAAGTACTACTGTGTTTTATTTGGTGTGTCATTTTACGAGAGGAGCGGAATTTAATTGTTGAAATAAGGTAGATAACAGTTCGGATATTATATAACGTCCGTTAAATAGAGCAGCGCTGTTTCCTATCAAGGCGAATGTTTAAGTTTAAATGTAAGTAACCTTTACAAAGAAACATAAGTTTCTGTTTCGTGTGCCTTTTATTCAAACCAGTGCCCAGGGAAAGTATCAAGAACCTGATCGGGGGAAACTCGAGCTCTTTAATTATCTTTGGCGATAGTCCTTCTATTTGTTTAGCCTTAGACTTTCGCTTTGGGTTGGCTCCAGTATAACAGCTTTGTGTTTAATGGTGAGGCACATATCGACGGATTTCTGAGGGTCTGAGAATAGACGATTTAGCTATTACCTAGTTCAAACACTCAACAAAGGGGACTTGTGAGGCATTCCCTCGGTGTGTGGTTGTTCACTTTCCCTAGTACCATGACGGGCCTTGTAATTTGAAGGACATTGACCCGGCGAGTTCTTGGCAAGGGTTGATGGATTCAATATCACCTCTCTAGGACCTCTAAAAATGAAGTGCGCTCCTCTGTTTGAAGCATAAGGAGATTATTCAATATGAACAGTGTATTTAATGGGTTAGTCTTTGCGCCTACAGAAATGTAAGTTACAGACGGTATGATGAATATTTCCTCCAATTATCAATGTCTTATTCCGATTGCCAAAATTATTTGATATTTGTCTTGCAGTCAATTGGCAAGGAATTACAGGTTATTTCGTCTAATCATTTATTCCAAGAGGAACACACCCAAGCACAGGATGTGATTTTTTTCCCAAGTACTTTAAGAGCCCCTTCGAGTCTCCAGCACGATACACCTAATGTTACATTTATAAACATGGCCCTAATTACAATTATTTGTTTATCACTAATTAATACATGAAGATTTGTGGTCATTTAAACGTTCGGAGCTTTGAAGATTAACAGATCAATTTGTTATAATAATATCTGACTAGTTTATGTTAAAAGTCAATGTCAAATGTTATATATATTAATAATCAGGGTTAACTTGGAACTCCATGTAGTCTCGATGGAATGTTTCTTGTACATGACAATAAACAATTAAAACACTAATGCATAAGTAGGTTTTTTTACTAGTAGCAAGTTATGTAATAAAAAACATATATATCGCGTCTGATCGTTTTTAAAAATAGATTCCAGAGTAAATGTTCAACTTGAATGGAAGTCTTTAAAACGTCTGAAGTGCGATCTGAAAATAACTTTGCCTTCCTCGGATTTACATGGCACATCTATTCCAGCACGTTGCCGCTAGTGAGTTTCAACAGTAAGGATTAAACTCCCCCTACAGATTATTGGTTACCCAGTTATCACACTGCCTCTTGACCCAGTTGAGTACATTGACTTCAAACAGCAAATGCTCTATCACCTCTTACGCGCCATTGATTTCTGTAGGAAAAACCGTGGATAAGATATTGTGTGCTTCGATACACAGGTGTGTGGCACATGGACCTCGAGAGATATGTCAATATTGAACCAGCATCTAGCAAAAGACGCAATTTCAACACTGTCCTTGTGCGCAGTAAAGTAGAAAAACGCTTCTATTTCGAACACATACTTTTCTTAGTCCTATTAAAGAAAGTATCATATCCTGGCCCTATGTAGCTTTAAGGTCACACTACACAGATTGTTAGAGTCATCAACCCAATCGGTTTCAGAATTATTTTTTGTACTTATATCAGCAAAATAGTTCCCTATAGATCGAAAGTACAACAATATGGAATCAAAGTATTCTTCTACGATTCTGGATTTAGTAGAACACTTTTACCCATCTGATGTATGAAAATAATAAATGTGGTGAGCGAAAATGTAACTTGCATCTTCGGACAAATCCGTTCCCTTTGGCCAACAGTGAGCATCTGTAACTCAGTCCCCGATAGAGGCAAATCAGCTGTAAGCAAATTTACTAAAATGGAAACCCTAAGTCTAAGAGGTTTTGCGACTTTCTATCTTTTACATTTAGAAGATCACACTTGTATAATATTGGTTCAATGTATAGTGACATCAATGAGCAAAGTTTGTCCACTTCAAATAAAGTTAAATTGAATACTATAACGGTGCTAAATTGTCGGAGTATACTTTATCAAGTATACCATAGTTGGACTTTTTGACAAAATATGGCTAGATAACAATGAGATGAACGTTGCTTAAAATAAAGATTACATAGGCTGAAAGGTAAATCATCATTTGAACAATTATCTGTAGGTTTATCGAAATAAGCAGTCTCTGATAAAGTTGTCTATTTAGGAAAAATCGAGTAGCACTCATTAACTTTAACATCTCAGGAGACTAAGGCTAGTCAGTACTTCCAACTCTCGCTTCACCCTATGGACATGGACATCACATCACTAAGTGGCAACCGATACAATATTTCTCTGCATCCTAAGATCTGCATTGAAACTATGCGGTTTGTTTTTAAAAAGAGATTAGATTAATCTACTTCTTGGATATATGTTAAAACAATTTCGATTAGTGTTAGGGTTATCATGTTACTTTGGCAGGTTTATTTGGGTAGGTTGGGCGTTTCGAAGACAGTTGGACTAAAAGACAGGATTCTCTCTTGAGAGTTTCCATTGAAAGTGTTGGTTGTCTGGTATTGAACAAAGTCAATTGCCTGGAACCCTTCAGTCTCAAAACGTGTCACATCAACTTACATAGCCTTCAATTCTTAATTCAATTTTACTACGACTAATTATATGCCTTTGGTTTTTCCGGATTATTTATCCTTTGTAAAAAAAATCTGTGCAAGAATCGAACCACCAGACATGGACTAAGGTACCAAATGCTGAGTCGTAACCCTTTTTTATCAATAAATTTATACATATTTGTACTTACGGGAACAATATACGACTATACTAAACACAAAACATCTGTTGTTACTTTTAAAAGTAGTTGAGTGTTATTTTAACTTGGTAGAATACTGTAGTATATTAATGTTCAAGAATAAACTTTTAAGCTACATAGATGGCCATTCCCTGTTAGTGCCAACATATAATTTAAATAGGACAACCCCATACACATATAATTAATGAATATCGTCCTACGCAACAGCATCACGCAACACTTGGTATGGTAACTAATTACTTAGTGTAGAGGGGTGTTACTAGTGTTCTTTTTTTGTTTTTTTTTGCAGAAAAAGTTAAATCATTTAACAGTCAATTGAATAAACCTAACGTATCAGAAACAAGCGCTTACGGCAAATTTAATATCATGGTAGTGTCAAATCATAAACTAGAAATATTTGATCTCTACCACGGCACTGACAGGAATGCATATTAAATTGGTACGTCAGCCCGTCCCGTCTTGCGCTTGAACGACTAGTATCGGTTATAGTACCGTAATGAGCAAACCATCCTTGTTCCCATTTCTTTGAAGTTAATGGGGGAAATGCTCGCCTTGTGACTCGCGTTTTTAATGTTCGTCTATAGTTGTGCCAAAATGAAATTAATAAATAAACCGATGAGTGGAAAGGTCATTTTATCCGGATCGTTTGGTATGGAATTGGGTTAACGCAGTAGTTTTGGTGACAGCCAGAAATCTGCAGGAAATAGGTCAAAGAGAAATAGATCATTTTTGTTAACAATAAGGGCCAAATACGAGTCATTTCAGGATTAAACGTCTTACAACTGACAATTTTGTCAGTTGCTCTTGTACCCAAAGACCCTCTAAAATAAATGTATTGCCAAGAGTTTTAACGTAACCAGAATAATTCTTTAGTTAATATCTGTACCTTGGATATCATTACTAAAAGTACAAACAAACGTATATAACAATGCAAATTGTTTCTCATTATACTATTTACTTCGAAGAAAAGCTCTTGATTTTGTTTATTTCCGGATATGTTAAAGGCTCCAATGTGCAAGTAGAACTGTTTGTCCAGAAAGCGTGGACATTAAAAAAACAACCTTATTCAGGGAGGGAGAATCTTGAAAACATAGTTAGCACTGAAAGTCGGTTAGGTATTGCAATTCACAATGGCCCAGTAACCGTACCGTCCAAACAAGAGTGCCGCAGTTTGTTTAAAGGGTCATGTCGAAATAACAATTAACTTGTTAATATCCGGATATAATAATAGTGTCTACAGCCTATTTGCATTTCTCATAGCCATGTATTGTTTCTCAGATAATACATTTAATGTGCTTAGTCAAGCACATAAGTTGTTCCAGAAACCCAGTTTATAGTTATAGATACACAAGAACTGATTAATAAGTCTGAATCGGCGTCTGGGCGGTAAACTTGATATTATGCATTCACATGGTCATCAGATATAGACGCTATGGTGCTGTGTGGGCACTAGATACAGGCCAGTCTCTTGACAGCACTTTGCCACAAACATATGCTATCGGAAGGCGGCGCTGAGAGCACGGAATACGTTGCGAGAATCGTCAATATAAAGACTAGTTACAATGGGCAAAGAAACTCTAATTGGTGTGTATTACTATTTCCGGAGTATTGCCCCTTGTATTAAAAATGTTTGTGTAGAGACATACTGGCATCAACGTCAGATAGGTACTATCAGAATAAAAATGATCACAACGATCTGTGTAATAAAGAAGCGAAAGCACGGTCTGCTTTTGAATTAGATTAAAGACACTTGATCTAAAGAATATAGTTTCAAACGTCCTTTATGCAAATAAAATATATATTGCATGACTCAGAATGATATAAATTGAGCTACCAAAAGCCAATATATATATTTTTTTAACCTAGAACTAGCGCTTCTAGTTGAATTTACACTAAACGGCTGTAAGACCGACAGATATCGAAGATTGTCTAGTGGTCTCAGAATGAACGATTTGGCTATTATCTACTTCAAACACTCATCAAACGGTCCTTTTTAAATGCTTTATCGGCTTCCCTTTTCTTTGTACCAGAACGGACATTGTGATTGGAGCGCCATTGATCAGAAATACTTTTTAGCACAGATCGATGCTGTTGAGGGCACATATCCAGGAAGTACGTTTCTTTCAGGTAGCCGATAAATAATGATTCATAATATTACAATAGTATTCTCAGTCTGTAATTTCTAACAGTGAGATGTATGCCCATTCATGTTATCTTTTCGCACCAAGGTAACATTTCTTACTTATATGATATATGGTCCAATTTCCGAGTTACGGTCTTGCTGGTCGGTTTTCATGACATGCAGAAAAATATAATCTGTACCATTTATATGTATACATTTTGGGAATGCTTAAAAACTCAGGATATATATGTGAATGTGGTAAAAACCAAATTATTATTTCTAAAAATATTGCAAAATGAGTAAATGTCAGCAGAAAAAAAGGCTGCCTTGTTTCATGGTTTATTTCTCGACCTGCAATAATGATAAGATCCAATAAGTTAGTTGACCGAGTAGAATAGTAAGTGGTGCCTCAATTAAAAAAGAACAACGTTCCCAGCGGATTTTTGTACTATCCCATTGCACCTTGGTAGTTTTTATCAAAATGTAAAATACAACTTTCAGAAAATATTTAAAAATAAAATCAAGGACGAACCGACTCAAAAATGAAGCACCGTTTACTAAATCGCATTGTATTCTTTATAATCGTACAAATTTGACGTTTCATACATAATTAGTTTTCTATAAATACGCTTTGGAAAATGCAGAGTATGTTAAAAAAACTGAAGTGCCAGAAATAGGCAATTAAAGTTTTGCGACTAGAATATATGATTGTGGGAAAACTAATTATAGGCTCCATTGTAACTGTTTGCAACTGGAATTTCAGATTTATTTTTAACAGCAACATAAAGTTTGAATACCTAACTTTTAATCCAAGCGATAAAAAAAAAAAATTCGTTCATTTTGTGTCCTAGGGGTCCAGCAAGACCTGAATTGGTCATCGCCAGTCTGGAAACAAATTCAGTTGAGTCCAGGTTGACGCAATCAAAACATAAAGCAGCCGTTTAAGGAGAAGTGGTATATAATAGCCTTGTTACTAGGACGACTGATTGAAGGAACATTAAGTTCCATAGCGTGTACAAAGGGAGATACCGCAGAGGGTTGCCAGGAATAAATTTACGAAATGTGGACCAGCCACGACATTTATGTTTTTTGTTGTTTAGCCAATTGTAAGATTAGAAAAGAAATACAAATAAGAGGTGTGTATAAATGAGAGGAGACTATATTGGACTGAAGGATGGCTATTATCTTTGAAAACACATCTCTTTTCTCGATCTTAACTGCCAAGATGAAAGCCTATGCTATCTGTAAATGCTGTTTATCGATTCCTGACAATAATGTCAAGAAAGACTTATTACTTAACCCTTATTTAATTTGACCAACTGCGGTGCTTGGCCAGGAAACTTACAGACCATGAGTCAGTTATTGTTATCCATACCACAACTAAATCACAAAGTTATGCATGACCAAGAAACTTGTATATTACGGTTGATTGATTGATTGATTGATTGATTAGTGTTTTACGCCACATTCAGCGGTATTTCAGCTATGCTGTGGCGTGAACA
>JARFOD010001604.1:326-11819 GCA_031763545.1 Mopalia muscosa | reverse complement strand
GATATGTTTTTCTCATGAATATTATTGAGATACCATAACATTATATTGATATGTTTTTCTCATGAATATTATTGAGATACCATAACATTATATTGATATGTTTTTCTCATGAATATTATTGAGATACCATAACATTATATTGATATGTTTTTCTCATGAATATTATTGAGATACCATAACATTATATTGATATGTTTTTCTCATGAATATTATTGAGAAACCATAACATTATATTTGATTTGTTTTTCTCATGAATATTATTGAGATACCATAACATTATATTGATTTGTTTTTCTCATGAATATTATTGAGATACCTTAACATTATATTTGATTTGCTCTCCTCATGAATATTATTGAGATATTTTAACATTATATTTGAGTTGATTTCCTCATGAATATTATTGAAATATCATAACATTCTATTTGATTTTTTTTTTCATGAGTATTATTGATATATTTTAACATTATATTTGAGTTGATTTCCCCATGAATATTATTGAGATATCATAACATTCTATTTGATTTGTTGTTAACATGAGTATTATTGAGATATCATAACATTATATTTGAATGGTTTCTCGCGTGAATAGAATTGAGATATCATAACATTCTTTTTGAGTTGATTTCCTAATGAATACTATTGAGATATCATAACAATATATTTGATTTGTTTTTCGCATGAATATTATTGAGATATTATAAAATTATATTTGATTTGTTTTCCTCATGAGTATTATTAAGATATTTTAACATTATACTTGAGTTGATTTCCTCATGAATATTATTGAGTCTTCTTAACATTACATTTGATTTGTCTTTCTGATGAGTATTATTGCGACATCTCAAAATTCTATTAGCTTTGATTGTCTCATGAATATTATTGAGACATCACCTGAGACTTAGATATACCAAATGCACACTCCTGTTGACTTTGTTGCCTTGGTGACAAAATTTGGTGGGATAGTTTGGATTATTGTAATTCATTTTAAGCTACCCCAATCTGACTCTAAAAATAAGTTCACAAAATAGCTGGACTTTTCTTGATTCCATACACAATTGAGCCTAAAACTTTTATGGTTATGTGTCGATCACAGAAATAGTGGTTGTAGAACCATTAGAATCTGACACTCGTGAAAGAGCAATTGCTTTTTTACAATTTATTTATCTAAGCTTATATGTTTTATCTTATTTCAGTATAGTAGAGTAGATACACTAACAGTTTTTCATAAAACGTATACAATCCATTGCTTGTTGAATTGGATTGTTTTCCGATGATGGCATTGCTTTTACATACACTACCACCTCCGGAACACATCAACTTGCTCTATAACAGACAATCCAGTATATCACCTGTCCAGTTGTGATATATTGAAATGTAATAATATCGGTCGTTATGTTATTACCGAAAGTAACGGTTAATAAAAGGAAAGTGTATGTCGAGTTTCATTGAAATCAATCAATATCTGTCTCGTGTGACAGACAGAAAATGGACAAATCATTATAAGGAGCAGTTACACGATAAAACACAAATATATTACTTGTGGAATATAAATACAAGAACTAAACGTTAGGTCACACAAAATATCACAAGCTAAAATCAAAATTTACTTTTTTTTTTTGCGTTTGCAGGTAAAAGTGTTTCACTCTAATATTGGTTGTGCTTTATGTGACCGGATGACTTCCATGTCAATCAAGTTATCACTCATTAAACTATATCCTTTACCGAAAAATCAAATAGGATTTTCACAATCCTATCAGATCATATTGGATTATTCTGTAAGGGATTGTCTATCTTAATGAGATTGTGAGAGACGTGGACTGGATTCGTGTTCCCTTGATATCCAAACTTGTGACCCGTATGTCGCAAAATAAAATTGAAGAATTGAGTTACATACATCTTTGAAAAGAAGAATGTTTAAGCTTTTAAATGATACTGAATTGTTGAATTATCCCACAAATTGACGGAATTATTACACGTTTAGTACATATACTTTTGCTGCTCGAATTTTGTTGTTGTTGTAGAGTTATGAAGTCTACAAAATTATATGTTATTGTCGCTTAAACAACACTGGATTTGTACAAATTACTACTGTGAATATCATTCACTGCATCTGCTATCCGTTTTGTCTTGCTTAGGGACATTTTAATTGAGAAATCCTCGAATGTTTGCGAGAAATGTCATACTTGATAACACAAGTTTTTTCATATCTCAAATTGGATTTTGATCGGAATTATTGTATAGATGAATGATAAACGGAGGTATTTATGCAATATTTTTTTTGTTCAAAATGTTTACACCACTAAGGCTTTGGAGGTATTTGGACTCCACAAAGGAGCAAATCCATGTCCCGCGGATTAAGAACGGAAATATGTGGACCATTGTCGATTATGAGGTAAAATCAAATGTGTGTTTGTCTACTAAAGCATACTTTTATTATTTAATTTGCATGACAGCTGAGAGAAGAGAAGACTATATGTTGTACTGATTGTGATGTGACGACAACTTTAAAGGTCAGAATTATGCCAGAATAATTGAGACCAAAATACTATGGATGAGACCCGATTGTTGTCTCAAGACATTTTCGGTCTTAGTAATTTACTGACAAAAGATTGTTATTTCCAATTTTCGGGATACACTTGTCCAGATAAAATGAGCACGGTTACTATAAACAGTGCTTATTTTCTGGTCGGCACTTGACACACAGCTTGTCACTGTCAGATATCTGATTGGTTGAAATACAGGAAAACGGAGTTGTAGGAGATTTTAATGTGGTCTTTACTTAAATGTTGATCTGGATACTACAAAGAAATCTAATTGTCTAGCAAGCGATCTTTAAAAATAGAAACCACGCGACGATTTCATCGTTAATGGACTGAAGTGCTTAGAAACAAATCAAACACTTTGACATCTATCAACATACCGTGAACCTATGTAGCTCAGCTGCTTGGAGCGCTTGTCCTGCTAGTCTGAGACCCTTGTTCCAAGTCCAGCGCATTCTTTATAATAAGCCAATGTTTATCAGACCTTAAAACTTTTATAATTATTTTGAGGGGAAGTGTCGTGGATTAAAACGACAGGTGACAGAAATATTTTTTTTCAAATTTGTTTCGTTAACCAGTGTGTAACAATGTGTAACTTGAATAAAAGTAACGCAGAGCAAATACAAGTTTTTCTGAATTATCACATTTTAAACGTGACATGCTGCAAGGTGAAGACAAAGGTTTAACGGTGTACACACTGTTTCTTGCATAAATATGATGATCGTTTGTTTGTTTGATTGGGGTTTAACGTTATACTCAAGGGTATTTCACTTATATGACGACGTGCCAGGCCAATGGGTGAAGAAAACCACCCTCGACACCACTGGCAACAGGACAGGACAAATACAGGACGACAACAGACATCACAAACAGATCAGCTTCCTGTTCCCCTTTACCTCTAAGAGCACCAGGGCAACATGAATGTCCTTCCAACCGCCCGCTAAATATGATGAAAAACTATAGGAAACCTATAGTCAAAGATACGCCCGTGGTTGCCAGAGCCACATGATGTGACTCTCACATATACCCGATAGTCGACAATCGGAGTTGAAGCCGTGGATTGTCCATCGAAGTACGATTAGTAAGTAGACACACTAACCGCTATAACGAAACCGTGGGCCTCACTGGATTTGAACGTCTGGACATTTAATTAAAGACTATGTATATGATGTCCATAGCGTGTGGCTTGCAATAGTTTCCTTAGACAATTTAGATGAGCGTACCCAGTATCATGTTGAAAGTATTAGCCCAAAAGCCCACTATGGCATCCCTTTGTGTTGTCTCAGTGACGTGTGTGTTGTTCCTACGGTTACCAATGAATACTTGGTGTCATTAATATAATTATGAACACGACCACATGTACAAGAGCTAATATGTCCAAAAGCGAAAGTAAAAAACCGAAGAAAAAAAAAAAAAAAAAGTACAACACTCCCGTAGTCTGAGTTCATAATGAACACAATTGAAACCAAGTGTAATTTAAATACCTGATCAATATGAAATGAAACACTATGGACAAGTTTAATTGTTCAACATCGAAAGCGTTTAATTGAAAATGATATTAAAGTGAGATAAAATTTGTCACAGAATCAATTAAATAAAATCGCATGTATTGTTTTTGTTTTTCTTGAAATTAAATATTAGCATCAACTCATATTCCCATCGACTTCGTTATAACGTCACCTCCTGCGGTTTATGTGTTATTCCTACATGTTGACATAAAAGCGCTCTATAATAGCGTGGCTTGATGGCGCCTAAGATTAGCAGATTAAGCGTGGACAATTATCGCCCGTTATACTGGACCCAATGTCATGTTGTATCGAGGGATTGTGAAAGTTGAAGAGCTGCCAATTCTAGCAGCCCACGCAGCAGGAAGATAACTGATAAGATAAAATACAGACCATCAGCGCATTAAAAACCATGTTACTAACTATCATTTGTAGGCCTACGGATTGAGTGCTGTCGTTCCACACTGGCTATCATCATTACAGAAATTCCACATCAAATAGATTTTGAGCTCAGTAGAATAAATATTGGAGTTCTGTTATAACCGATGCATATAGCATTATGTTTGTCTACCGTGTTATAATGCATCTGTTTAAACCAGGGATGTTTTCGTTTCTATTTCTAACACAATCTATTTATTCCAAAGTGCCCGTTTGTTTTAAATAAAGTTAGATGGTGTTAACCCTTAATCACATTATGTATAATAATCACCAATCACATAAACACATAGATTGGTGGTTTTATTAGCATCATCTACGCTTGTAGCCCTCTACAGAGATCGATAAAATAGAAAATGGCTCCTTGTAGTGGTTTATTTAGATACGCTTGTTGTCTTGTATATATTGATGTGAGCCTAAGCTTTGGTGTGGCTAAACAGCAAATACTGAAAAATTAACGTTTATCTTTTAGGGTGACAATATATGGGTGAGAAAATTTACATTCATCTTATCACAGTTAAAAGTCAGACTGATTTAATAGGGGTTTTTTTTTTTTAAATTTTACTCAGTAAGTAATTTAAAATAAAACAAAATTTAAAAAAAGCAACAACAAAAAATGTTTAATGTTTTTATGGAAAAAAATGCTCCTCCACGGCCATACTGCAAACACAATTTCCCTACCTAGAGAGCAATGCAAGAATATCCTACCCCCCAGCCCCACCCCCACCTCACCAAAATAAAACATAGACGCCCATTTGTGTTGTGTTGTTGTTTGTTTGCTTGACTAGATATAATGTCGAAATAAAGATTATTTCACTCACATGAGAGTGTGACAGCCCTATGGTTAAAGGACACCTATCTAGAGGGATTGTTTTGTAATGGAGGGTATTAATTATATGTCGCCTTTGGGAGACATCAACCGGGTCAATCAACCGACATTCAGCTTCCAACGTTCGCACAGCTCAATATACTTTGGGCCTTCTCGACTGTTATAAGCCAATGTTGTCTTTTTTTGTTTTGTTTCACTAATTAATGTTGTCTCGTTTGATTGATAGCTGAGAGAAAAACAATCTATTATACTATTTAAATCTGAGTGCGAAATGGTTAGAACATACAATAATGTTAAATTTGTTATCAGCTTGAACGGTCAATATTTTGACAGAATCAGTGAAATGATCTTGCTGTCTTGTGTTGGAGAGTCTGACACAAATCGATTGCTGCCTCAAGTCTTTTTTCGGTGTTGCCAATTTATTAAAAAGTGTCATTACATCAAATTAACCGCATACATCGGTCCGGGTTAATGACCATGGTTACTAGCGGTGCTTATTTTCTTCACAGCATTTCACACACAGGTTGTCAGTGTCTGATTGGATGAAATACAAAATCAAAGAGTATAATGGAGATTTTTAGAGTTGGGTTTATTGTTTATAAATACAGTTACTTTACTTTCATGAAATGTTTTTCTCGGAGTTACAAAAACAAATCAAAAGTGGACTGCATAGTTTTTATGCACACCTATATGTATATAAGTACAGCAGACTTGCATTTTCGTTCATATGAGATGTATATATACATTTGTGTAAGTTTGGTCGGAGGAATATCGTTCATTGAAATGATAGTTGACATCAATTTTTTATTTTTTTTTAATTTGTGTTATAAACAACACTGGTGTCCTTAATCAATCTAACGCGATGTTACATTATTGATGATTATCGCTTAGCATTTGTTTTTACCTTTAACGCAATTACGCTCACGATAACAGTTAAAGGCTTCAATAAATACAACACGGACAAGCAGCCAGCTGTGGCTTATTGAAAGCAACATGTACTTTCTGGTAAAATCGGAAAAATAAAACACTAGCAAATAGCTTCCATTCTTTGACAGAAGAGACTCACAAAGATGCCTGTTCGTGTGTATTTGCCTTTGGACAGGCTTTAAACATTGCAGTAAACAAATTATGAAAGGCAAAAAAATATTCGGGTATTTAAACAGACTATATGTAAGACGACCGTAGCCTGTGGTATGTCATATATATGTTGAGAGATTTGATGAGCATGTTGGTTATGGTATTTCAGGCAATAATTCACTTTGTTGTTTGTCAACCCTGGGGCAGTTTGACTAGATTTTAAAAACACAAAACACAAATCTTAAAAATTTAAGAGAGAGAATTAGCCATCTTACACATCTCAACTTTGAACATAACCGAAAACAAGTTGTTCTACTAAATTTCATCATTATTAAATGTACTGATATTTGAAGAAGTGGACATTTAGATATAACGGACTATATAGCCGTTGCTAAAGTATGTGGTTTCTAACGTTTCCTTTGGTACGAATGTCAAGTAGAGTATGGCACACAATGACATCTCTTATTGTCTCTCAGTGTCGGTTTATGTTAAGCCAATGTCCATAAATCCTTACACTGTTCTATTATATCACTATGTAACCTATGGCTAATAAAGAGTTCCAGGAAGCGTTGAACGCTTTCAGCAAACCGCTACTCACAATATAAAGTTACAAAGTACTGAAACCAAAATAGATTTTTAGGTCCAAAAGCAAAATAAATTAAAATAATTAAGAAATCATCGTACATTTTGAGATGAGAGTTTACACAGTTTAAAGTAAATTAAAACCAAGGGAAGGGCAATATAAAATAAAAAATATAAATAAAGTTGATCACTTAATAAAGAACTCTATAACCAGGTGCCTTGAGAAAACTAAAACTGCATTCAACCGATCGATCGGGGAAAATTCTTCACCAAATATTACGAATATTGATGTGAAAACAGAATCCACAGATAATGTGTGAATTGCCTTACAAAAAAAGATTAAAATTTTGTAAAAGTATCTTTATCTCAAAACAACAGCTTTTGTATCAAAATCTGGTATAAAGGCAATACCCATATGGAACATAAACTGGGAAGTTAAACCAAGAGAAGGTTAATGTTTACTCGGTCCATTCTATATAAAATATCACCACAGCTCCCAATCTAGATCGAATAGATTTTAAGCGCTGATGATTCAATATCGGATTAATGTTATAACTGATGCATGCAGCCTTGTGTTTGTCTACCGGGTTATCAAAATATCTCTTTAAGTTATGGCTGTTGTCGCACAAAGTATACTTATGTTCTATCTAATTCCCAAGTGTCAAATTGTGTAACACAAATTGAGATAATGTAAACACATTAATTTGATTGTTTTATTAGCATCAATTACGTTTGTTTCAGACTGTGTTATCTAATAGTAACTTAATGCTCTGTAGCCACCAATGAAACCAGTAAAACAGCTTTACCTCGATCGTTGAATTAGTCTAATTACAGTCCACTTGTACTCAGCTATATATCGGGGGAGTGATGTCAGCCTAACCTCAACTGATCGAGAACAATAAATACCGGAATGATGAACCGGCAAATGAAAGTTTATAATTTTATACTGACTATATCGTGTAAGGATTTTATCGTTGTCTGATTACAGTTCAATGCAATATATTTAATAATTTACTATTCGTTAGTAAATTTTTGTTAAATTCTAAAATTATAAAAGTGATAGATGTATTAAGTGAATTTCGATTCGCGAGGAAAACTACATGTTTATTCTTTGATCAATTAATTAATTATTATAATACATTAACGTGTGTAAAAAAGTAAAAAAAAAGTAAAAAAGAATCAAGAAAACAATAACATCACAAAAGCTCAATCTTAATCTAGAGGACTGATTACATATTATAGTAAGGTCTGGCGTTGTGTGCGGTAGTTTTGATGTATGTGGTCGACTCTTGACCAATGCACGAAAACAAGTGTAGCTTGAACAAATATACCGGTACTCAATGTTAGTATAAGGTTACTGATAATAATCGGTCTGTCTTTGTCTTTTTTGAAAACCAATTACGCTCATGGCAACAGTGTGTGGTTCATGCAATATCTGTAATGGGAAGATAACATGAACAAACGACCAGCTGTGGTTTATTGAAAAGTCACATGTACCCCCATGGTGAAATCGAAAAATATAAGACTTACAAAATACTTTTCCTCTCTGGTGGAAGAGGCTTAAAATGTAGGTTATGATGTGAGACAATTTGTCATCTTGCAGCCTTTAAACACAGGAGAAAAGCAGTTGTAAATGTATAGTACTGATATTTGAATTACCGGAAACTGAATTGTGGACGAAATAGATGTGTCAATAGCGTGTGGTTTGGAATATTCCCTATGGACAGTCTAGATTATTAAGTGGAGTAAAGCCATGAAAGTATTAGTTTAAAGACATACAATGACATCTCATATTGTCACGCAGTGTGGCTTTGTGTTGGGCTGATGTTCAGAAATAATTTCACTCTGAAAAAGCTGTGGCATTTTCAACCAGGGTCATTTAAAAAAGCAGACTCTCATGATAACAAATGCATTTTTGTTTTATCCCTTTATTTTATTTTATAGACTTGAATGTCGGTTTTATCTTCTCACCTATCTCATATCTTCTGTGGGTCTAAATAACAGTGTTTCATAACAAGGCATATAATTTATTGATGTTTAAATGGGGTTGTTTCGGGATGTCAGGTATTGATTATATAGAGACTACCCCCTCCAGGAGACCCCCGCTAGCTCAATAGCTGAAAATCGACTTTTAAATATCGGATTCATGTTTTAATTATTTTAAAGATTGAAATGGCTTCAGTTATATTACACCTTAAAATATAGCTACCTAAAATGTAAATACACTGGCCCAGTTCCTTTGTCACTAATCCTATCAGGTTAGCCATACAGAAAATCCCCTTCCCCCAAACACACTCCAACAAAAAAAAACCTGTCAAAACAAATACAAAACTATAGCGAATTGAAAAACAACAATTTTCGCTCATTATGAATATAACAGGAACTAAATGTACAGGCATAGAAAGCAACACAAGTTATGGTAATAAAAACCGCGTGTTGTTTAACGCCGTACATGCAACTTTTCACTCAAATATCTAACTGGGTGAAGCACTTGTCGCCAAATTATGTCAAATAGATATATTCTCACCATTACCTGGCATTGAGACACGGCCCAATTTCCTACCCTGTGGATCTGACTATGGCTATTGAGTGGATGTATGTTCTGGTGGACATAACTCACAGATTACGAACGGGCAAACTTTGGACAATAACCGGACGTCTTCTTTGATAGGGAGAGAGTTTAAGACTGATTACATATTGATTGTGATAAAGTGACAACGTTCATTAATGCTAAATTTGTTTATCAACTTGAACGGTCAAATTTGTGTCAGATTGATTGAGATGAAAACGGAGATTGGTCAAGTTCTTTTGTAGGGTAGAGCTGACTCTATAATCAAGACAGTTTCAGTGTTGTCAATTTACTGACGAACGATCATCGTTTTAAATGTTCTGGATGGCTCTGGATGACCATGACTACAAATACTGGTTATTTTCTAATCAGCATTTGACACACAGATTGTAACTGTGAGATATATGAATGGTTATGTGGCGATTGTACAGCTCGGTTTACCGTTTGTATATACTGCTACTTTACTTTAAAGAAACCTTGATTCCGTCTATAAATAAAAAAAACTATGATTATAACAAGAGCTGTTAAAACTCAATAGAAAAAAGATGATTTTATTTAGAAAAAGCTGAAATGCTTAGAGAGATAACAACAACTTAACCATCTGAACAAACACAGTATGCAGCCTTGGCTTACCAATAATACAATAGTACAATATGTATAAAATTATACAATATGACGTGGACTTGAATATATTTATCGTTAAAAACTGTTTTATTGACCCATGCAGGAAAACATGTGTATCTTAAATAAATACAACACTATGCAAATTGAAGTTTATTGACCATGATCACCTTGTCCTTGTTGTTATCTTTATAAAGGCAATTACTTTGATGGGGGCATTTTGTGGCTTCATGTAAAGCCTGTAATGTGAAGATAACACGGGCGAACAACCAGTTTTGGCTAATTAAAAAGAACATGTAGCTTTTGAGGAAATCGCAAAAAAAAGCTACCGAAAGAGACTCAAAGTGATACCTTGTACTTTAAGAGAAACCAATGTGGCATCTTGCAATGATAATAGCTTGATGGAAGTAAAGTTCGGTACAAGTGTCTCTACTAGGGTTTTAAAGTCTGGACACAAACTATAAAGATGATGCCAATATCGTGTGATATGTTATACTTTAGATGTGCATTATTCTCTCTTGGTGTTGTTTTTATGTTCATAAAAAGTATATTGTGTCGTTATATTATCATGGAAACTATAGTTAAAACAAGAGATCCAGGAAGCATAGATCACTTTCGGCAAGGCGCAATTCAAAACATATAAGGTTACAAAACACAGATTCTGAAATAGATCACTGGAGCCAACATAAAAGAAAAATGAGTAAAAAAAATATATATATATATGTATAAATTCAAATAAAACAAAACAAAAAACAAATAAATATTTTTTTAAAAATTCAAAAGAATTTGTTCCGTTTGATTCAACAGTTGATACAATTCTAGCCAACTCAAAATCAACTGGCCACTCAACATGGAATTAAAGAAGTAAAGAAGTTGATAAGCTCACTATTGAAAATGTACAGAAGAGCAAAAACAAAATGTTTAAGTGGCGTAACGAAAAGCAGACATTTTATAAATGTTTTGTATCCCAAAACACGAAGACGAAACAGCTTGGTCAGCTTTTGATCCACAATTCAGGCAACCCTCCTGAAAATACATAAATTGCGAGTTAAAACCAACAAATAACCAATTTGAAGGGTAGAAGGCCGGGTAGCTGAGTGGTCTAGGTGGCTTGCATTTATTGCTGGCGATTCGGTGCCTAGCTTTGAGGGTCCTGGGTTCGATCCTGGACAGGTAATAACCGGCAAATTTTCTCAAAGTGAGAAAGTGTTATTACAAAAAACGGAAATACTGATAATGAAATCACGTCAAATAGACTTACCACCGAATTCGTTTGCCCCTTTCGTCTTTTGGGCAGTGCAGGCATACGTGCCTTTGTGGGAGAAGAGATCT
>JARFOD010001593.1:0-11821 GCA_031763545.1 Mopalia muscosa | reverse complement strand
CTCTGCCACTGATTGTTGTTTGAAGATGGTCTCTTTCAGGATTTACACCATCATTTGTACAGACTTATGTGGCTGTAGCTCTATTATGTCCAGACACCCAATCTATTACATGAAAGAGATGAATCAAAGTCACTATGTACTTTATGAATGTAAATATACTTTAACATTTCATATAACTCCCACAGATTGGCCAGTGATGTGGATAGCTGTAATTTGTTGGGTTCTGTGCTTTTGTGAAGCCTAGGTTCCTGGCTAGTTTTATTTGTCCAGGGATGATGAGGGGATGAGAGCAAGTGAAGTATTGTATCATACATTAAAACAAGGAAGTTGAAACAAGCCCACTGCAAAATGAAAAGTGTGGTGGTGTAGGAAAATTGTGCTGAAAATAGCATCAAGATTATAAGCAGCCATCTAAGTAGGACAGAGGTTTAAGCTTTTAGTTCTTTTTTGTTTTATATAGTGGGTGATGTGCAGAACTTGTCCGCACCCTTCCCAGAGCTATATTGGGCAACAGGAAGCTGACTGGAGGGGCTTTTTTGTCTTAATTATTATGTCCCCCATCTCACGTCCCCATATCTTGTCATGGTTGTTTGGTACCAGTTTCAAGGATTTGCGAGGCTGGACTAGCAATGAACCAGTATCTAATTTAACAACAAGCGAATCAAACATGTGACATCGTTCAGACAAACATAAATCCTTGTTATATGTTAGTGTGTATACCTACACTCATAAAAAACATTTACTATAATACATAATATTACAGACAAAAGTCACAACTTTGAGAAATGATAAACAATGCATGTTTAGTTTCTATATTTCCATTTACATTACCATCTTGGAGAGTAATATTTTATATTTAATTTTTACCATTTATTTCTGCTCTTATAAGCTTATCGAATCGTTTTTTTTTAGTGTGTCTAATTTTGTATCCAATGACTACAGACATGTTTGATGGTGCACTTTTTAAGTATTTTTTTGTTGTTAAGTTCTTTATGAACTATTTTTCCCTTTTTACAATTATTATCAGTTCGAACTTTTCTTTCTATTATTCGGGTCAATGTTTTATATGTTCTGATCCTAGAAATTCAAATATGGTCTGTACTTAAATATATCTTCTGCTCACTTCATTGTAATGGTTTTATTGGCCTGAAATTGTTTCCAATCAAACACGAATTGTGTGTCTTTGTAACAGTTTCTACACCTGTTACTAAAAATAACTCACCCAGAACATTTCTTGCCATAAAACAAAGAATTGAGCACATTTGTGTTGGACTAGCCATTTCAGTGTGTCAGTTGTAAGTGACAGCTTGTTAAAAGGTTTGCGGTCACAAGTGGACATTCCTGTAAAATATTTTACCTCTGACATTTTAATGATCAATAATTCTAGTGTCCAAACTCAAAATTATGATGTCGCTAGATCGAGGCAACATGGGAAAGGCTTCCTGGGTTATTATTAGGCCCTGAGTAATACAAGCATTACCCTTGCAGCTGATTGGTCAGAATTTTGTCCACAGGCAGATTTTTTTGAGGGCTTATTTTATAGTATATTTATAGAAAGGGTCAGCTAGTATAATTCGAAATGGACAGAAATTCATATTTTTGGAGGGTAGTAATTGTGTTAAGATTGGAATATGAAACAAAATGTGAGACTAATATATTGTTTCTGCCATAATTTGAAAGTTATTTATAGACATGTATCTAAGAATAGAGTCCATTTTGATGCCAATAGATATTAACAGGTCCTTTGTAAATAGACACATCATAATGATAAGCTCTGGTGTTGGACACAGCTTGGAAGCCCATCAATCACATTATTTATTTCATGATTAACTTAGTACAATAGTTTGTGTTTAATACAGTTGATTCGTCGGTCAATCAAGTACTGATTTCATCAACAATCAAACTGATCCTCCCAAGGTCCCCACTGTTGTATTAATATCAAATATATCTGAACTACAGTAAGGTTGCACCTTTTGCTATACAGACAGGAAAAACATCTAAAATTGTTTGTATCATTGATGCAAACAAACGCTGTTTCCCCTGAGGTTTGAATTATTGCTCTGTGGTCGGTCGCACAAAGCTCTATTAATTTTAATCCCCTAGTAGATGATGTCATGCCATGAATAATTTTTGTGTCTTGCCATGAGGTCATGCTATGTTTTTGTTTCGAGCAACTGGCCCCTGTTGGAGGTCGGTCTTTATTCCACATATACCATTGATTTTAGTAGGATGGAGCATACAGTTCCCAAACTGAACCATATACCATTTAGTCTGATGTTAGCAATTTATAGCCTTTTACTGGGTCTCGTTCTCTCAAAAGTCTGCTTGCCCCGTGAGGGAGTGGGTGGGCCATGGCCCTGTAGAATACTCCCTCGGCTTCCTCTGTCGAGAAAAGAGGTTGCTTTCTGTTGCCCTGGTGTTCCCAGCTAAAGGGTAATGGGAAGCAGATTTGTTTGTGATGTTCTGTATTTCTGTCCGTCGTCATTTAAGTGAAATACCCATGAGTATGACATTAAACACCAATCAAACAAACAAACAAAACCAGTCTGCTCTATTGCTGTCAAGTGAGATACCCATCCGAAAAACAACTACTGCCCATTTAGCATTGAAGGAATTTTTGAGGTTTCCCTATCTCTTGTCTGTTAAAGTTTCTTAAAACAGAGTGTCCAAATGAGGAATTGTTCAATTCAGGGTGTCCAAAGAACAAATGGACACTCCTTTCTCTAAGCTCTTGTTGTATGGTCTGTTTAATAGTCAGGTGCCATCATGACTCACTAGGGTCTTTCAGGCCGAGCTCACTCCAGCTACCTTGTAAATGGGAAGTCTGTTTTTCAATTATGCTGCAGGGGTTTTTATAGACAAAAACACAATTTGATATTGCCTTACAACAATATTTTGAGCATGCCTTCGGTGCACAAAAGGCATTAATACTCAATTTTACTATCTTTTCATCGTCATGTTGGTGGATATGACACTGGATGAAGTGAGGAAATCTGTGGGTCATCTACTGTCAATTCTGAATTTTATAGTTCACCAGTGGCCAAAAGGAGCCAAAACTAAATTTTTTCTAACAAAACTGAATATCGAATATAAGAAAAACTCAATTTGTCATTTTTTTTCATTGGGGGTATTCCCGATAAAAAAAGTGTCTAAAAACCCCAGTACTGTTTAAACTTTAAAACTGCTTAGTGTGCAGGGTTTCCTCGTATACAATTAGAATATTAATTTATTGTTATTAGAAGACTTATATCAATGCCAAGTTACAAAGTCATCATAGTATACATTTGGAATCAATATAGATACTTGTGCATTAATTTCCACAATGAACTGTTATAAATATCTTATTAACAGTGTCAGTGTGACATACCGTAAGCCACCTATAATTTCATCCGAGTGGATCCTAAAGTGTTTCCCATGATTCTACGCTTCCTGGTGTGTAAAGATTCAAAGAATCAATTAGATACACAGTAAAGTGTTATTTGGATTAATGAGCATGTCGCGGGTGTCTGTAGATCACAACTGCGTGCTTGTATTAGCTGACTGATCTGTGATAGTCCAATTTATAATGCATGTTTACTGTGCATATTAGATTATCATAAAAAGTCTTAGTCCTGCAGTTGTCTCAGTCTGCATTAGAGGGTGGGACGAATTGGGAATTGGAAAGGCTGTATGTTTTGCAGGTAGTTTTGGTCTTTTAAGTGTTGATGCCATGAACGTCTGGTGTTGTGATAAGCTAGCCTGGATTGGTGATGTAGGATGTTTATCTTATCATACACAAATACAATTTGGTTTTAAGCAGACTGGATATAAAAATATTCACTTTTCTCAGGTTATCCAAGTCTAACTGAATCGCATGTTATTTGACCTGCGCATTTCATTGATCTAAATCCATAATTTCCCTATTCACTTTATTTTCCTGCCTTGGGTATTGCCAGAAGTCTATCAAGTAGAAGTATGAAACCAGCCATTACCCAGTCCCAACGGCATTGTGACTTTCTGTGGACTTCTATATTGCCATATGACTCATTGCGCAAGATATGCTGGATTAGGTTCGTTTCAGCAGTTTGAATTTCAGAATCCACTGATGCATCATGGGTAAAATATAATGTTTGAAAAGCGGTAGAAACAGAGTTAGCATGATATACCCATGATTCCACACTCAATTCATGTCCTTAGATATTTCTCTATATCCCGCTAGGGTCTGCTCACATTGCCGTTGAGACTGGGTAATGGCTGGTTTCATACTTCTACTTGATAGACTTCTGGTGTTATGTATTGACATTAATATGCCTGACGTCATTTGTTACATCTTGTAGGCGCATGTCCGAGAAAAACCACTTCCGGTTCCCCCCTTCCAAGATGGTTGTTACGTTGTTTATCAATCAATAGTTATCCAGGCTAATCTAGTTATATCGAACCCAGGTACACCACAAATGGAGACCAATTTGAGCATATTGTTAAAGCCTATCATTTGTAACCTCATACTATTTGGATCTTGTAAATTATGTACACTTGTTATTTTGGATCATTTATAACACACTCGAGTAGCTGACATCAATGGCCCGCTGCCGTGGCTTAATGGTAGCGAGTGCGCTTCCTAAACTAAACCTGCTTCGATTTACTATTCACCGGATCGAGTCTGCCTGTCGACCATCATGTATATGAGAGAGTCACAAGTGGAGGCTCCGGGTTTTTTTTTTTTTTTTTTAAACAAGGTTTCCTACCTGTTTTCCACCGTAATAAGACTGCGTGAAGTGGACAATCCGTCGTTATATAAGTGAAATACCCTTGAGTGTAACGTTAAACAACAATCAGACATCAATGTCCGTGGTCTTCACAGGGGAAAATCTACATTGGTTGTCACAGGGGAAATATACTATGCGTTTTACGTGTTATTTTAGATCATTAATACCACGCTTAATAGCTCAGGCATTAATGGCTCGTGGCCGTGGCTTAGTGGTAGCATGTGCGCTTCCTAAACTGAACTTGCTTCGATTTACCGTTCATCGGATCGAGTCTGCCTGTCGACCATCAGATATATGAGAGAGTCACCTGTTGTGGCTCCAGTTTTTTTTATACAAGGTTTTCCACCGTAATAAGACTGTGTTGAGTGCGACGTTAAACACCATTCAAACAATCAGACACCAATATCAGTTGTTTTCACAGGGGGAAAATCTACTATGTGATTTACTTACTATTTTAGATCCTTTATATCAAGCTTGGTAGCTGAAACATCAAAGTCAGTAGTGGTCGTCAAAGTGGAAAAATCTACTAGGCGTTTTTGCTACAAAAAAGGAAACTGTGTGTGGATCTAATTGCTAAGCAAATCCTGTGGCAATTTCTTGAAAGGTATTTACATTTTTATGAGAACCATTAACCATCCTTTATTCAGCATTCCATTAGTTGTGACAGCTATGTTTTTTTAATTTAAATTTATTTATTTTAATGGGATTTCTGTAGCACTTGCACATCGAAACGTATCCTATGAACAGAAATAACGGGCATTGCAAAGTGGCTATATAACTTTGTGAAATACTAACCAGCATAACGTTATTCGTTTACAAACACACACACACACAAAATAAATAAATATATGTATATTACGTTTGCTAGTATCTTCGGTTAGTTTCAGCCGTTGTTTCAAAACTTTATCGGTGTTTGAAGCAACGTTGCCAAACTCCTGTGGCAATGCTTTTTCGAACAATAAACTAAGGACAAAATTCAAAGCATAATCTAATGTGCACAAGGACAGTGAAGTTTATTTCAAATTAATAACAAAACAGATTTTTTTTATATTGCCTAATAAATAATTGGTACAGTTGTTTATACAGTATTCTTCACTTTACACAATATAATGTTAGTTTATAGACATATTAAAATACATGGTATAGTGTTTAAACAGCTTTACACGATAACAGTTACAAGAACATTCTTTAGCATACGCTTATTTATAATAAGTGGTGAAAACACCGACTGCTTACAAGCATAAATTATATAATTAGTAAACATCTCCAGAGAAGTCAAGAGCAATTTATAGGAGTAAGATGTATAGAACCGTATAAACCAATATAACTCGCGTCAACAAACATCAGGTCGGTGTGTGTCATTTTTTGGAGTAGAAAAACCTTAAGAGATTTATTACATTAATGATTTTGGATATTACAATTAAAAACCAAGTTATAAAAGCGGTTTGTAGCCCTAACACATATTATGACCGAACCTTCAAATCAGTCGAAGATTTTAGAGAACGTTGATTTACAGCAAAGTAGTAATCAATTTTAGATAAGGTTCCTTCATACATACGAAAAGGTTAATTATTTACATCGCGCTGGAATAACATAGTCGCATTAAAAATAAGCAAACATGTGCATATACTTCAGTTTCGTTCGATGTTTATATTGATCTTATTATTTCTTCAAGCTGGATTCTGGGCAAAATGCTCTGAAAGTACCTCTGTTATTCAGACAACAAAAGAAGTTTTTACTAAGACGTTTATCACCACAGCATATCTCAGATTCTTTTAGGTATACGCGTTCGTTACAGCAGCCAAATCCAGAATCGTTCTCTACCGCAAGTCTTCCACAACAGTACTCTCGCACAGGGTTAGCGTTGCATTGTAGTGTGGAAGGACCACCGCAAGTCAAACCATTGACCACAACGTTGTTGCAACAACTCTGTGATGTTACGTCATATAAAACGTTATTACAACAAAGTCGGTTCGATGTACGGCTGTAAATTTGCCCGTTGCAACAGAACTGAGTTAGCGGGTTAGCGTTACACGTGTTAATAATTCCGCATTGTAAACCTGCGGTCACAACACCATTACAACAGGACTGGAAACGACGATCGTACAATGTATTGCTGCAGCAACGTTGATTAGATGCATAGTTATAAACTTGTCCGTTGCAACAAAACTGGGTTTGTGGGTTAGCGTTACAGGTCTGAACGATTCCACACTGTAAACCTGCGGTCACAACACCATTACAACAGGACTGGAAACTACGATCGTATAATGTATTGCTGCAGCAACGTTGATTAGATGCATAGTTATAAACTTGACCGTTACAACAAAACTGCGTTTGAGGGTTGGCGTTACAGGTCTGAATGATTGCACACTGTAAACCTGCCGTCACAACACCACTACAACATGACTGGAAACTGCGATCGTATAAGGTATTGATGCAGCAACGTTGATTAGATGCATAGTTATAAACTTGACCGTTACAACAAAACTGCGTTTGAGGGTTAGCGTTACAGGTCTGAACGATTCCGCACTGTAAACCTGTGGTAACAACACCACTACAGCATGACTGGAAACGACGATCGTATAATTGGTTGTTGCAGCACCGTTGATTTGATGCAAAATCATAAACCTGACCGTTGCAACAGAACTGTGTAAGAGGATTTGCGTTGCACCCAGTTCCTACATTACACGAAAGCCCGTTCACAATGATATTATTACAGCATGTTTGGAATCTGGTGTCGTAAAGTTCTCTGTTACAACATTGTTCGTTAGCCGATGATGGTCCGATTCGATTGTTGCAACAAAACTGAGAAAACTGATTGTACAGAGCATTGCCACAACATCGCTGGTTTGACGTTAATTGATAAATTTGGCCGTTGCAACAGAACTGGCTAATTGGATCAGCCTGACAAACTGGCAATGTATTGCAAGTTATGCTATTAGTAATCGCGTTATTGCAACAACTTTGGTATCTAGAGTCATAAATGGCATTGTTACAGCACCTCCTAGAGGATGTGTTTTCGAGTATCTGATTACCACAACAAGTCTGTGTAAACGGGTTTGCATTACAAACAGGATTACAAGCAGTAATTCCATTAACCAGGATATTGTTGCAACATGTTTGAGTTCTCCTGTCATACAGAACATTAGCGCAACAACGTTGGTTGGATGCCAACGGAAAGACTTGGCCTGCACAACAGAAATGAGTCGCAGGGTTTGCGTTACATATTAAGGGATTGTCGCACGTCAGACTGTTAACTACGGAACCTCCGCAACATCTTTGGGAAGCCAGATTATATGGTACGTTGCTGCAACACCTCTCCCCTAACGCCAAGTTCAATATTTGTCCGCTGCAACATAACTGACTAGCTATGTTATAAAGAACATTGTTGCAACAACGTTGACCTAAAGCTAAATCAAAGGTTTGTCCCTGACAGCAAAACTGGGATGCTGGGTTAGCATTACAGCCGACATTTGTGCATGTTAGACTATTTACAACAGCACCGCTGCAACATGATTGACGACTTCTGTCGTATATCTGATTATTACAGCATTGTAGACCTGAGTTATAATTATAAGTTTGTCCACCACAGCAAAATTGCACGAAAGGTATTTCAGTGCAACCCCCAAAACATGGAGTTTGTTGTAAAGCATTGTTGCAACAATGCTCTTGATTTACTTGAAAAAGGTCCCTGTTACAACATCCAAGTTGATAATTCTCGAACGTATTGGGGAAGAAGTCATTTCCGCAACAAAACTCTCTGTCGACATAACGGAAAGCGGGGCCACAACATTCAATCGGACCTATTTCCATGTTGAATAGGTTTCCCTCACAACAGATGAAGGCGTTATCCAGAGCAATCCCTAAACCACAAACGACTGAAATCACAAGATAAGTAGCAACAACATTATCGAATGATAAACGCAACTAATCTACAAACTGGAGTCCATATAACACTTGTTTGACATAACACAATACCAGCCAACCTAAAACTTGTCTTATTCAAATTAGCAACTACAGTGTAAGCTTGTGTTGTCATATAGTGCAACGCAATATGGTAAGGCTATGGGGTTATATTGTTGTACAAAAGGAATTGTCTTGGAACACTACTCGTTTACGCACATAACTCTACATTGTTAGTGCCTCTCATTTAGTTATAATATTTTTTTACTAGGATAACTGTAGAGTACAGTAACGTAAAAGTATGGATAATGTACAGATGCGTAAAGAACTTACGGTAAGAAAGTCCATCAACAGTTATTCTGTCATTGATTATGGGATAGACCAGGTTGTTAAATATGACTTCTGTGTCGCCAACGTACAACAGGATAAATCCTTGTTGTCCAACAATCTGTGAAGCAGACCTTTGGTCTCTGGCTGCCGCTTGTTGAGCAGCAGATGTCACCATAATTTGAACTGGGACTCCACCAGCGCTGGATTGAGCCCGAGTCGCTGATGCCCGAGCATTGGCTGATTTTTGTTCGTCGATACGACTGATACTCTCCTTCTTCGCATTCGTTCTCAATGCCTGCAGATCAAGTGCATTGTTTGGTTCGTCAGTAAGGATGACCTGATTAGTATCTGGGAGGGTGTAAGTCACTGCTGGTTGGATATCAGATTGCCCAAACGCACTGCACAATGCAAGCGCAAAAATAATACCACGAACAATGACGCAAGGAAAACCCATCATGTTCCTTGTAAAAGAAGAAAACAGATTTTAAAACATTTCCTCAAATCAATTAAACCGTTAAAGATGTTTAATATGTAACTATGTTGGTTTTTTTAACGGTATTTGCTCGGAAATACTCATCATTTTTGTAGTGTATTTAATCAAAATTGTAGGAAAAAATTTAAAGCATGCAAACCGTCTAATCGCACATTAGCTTACGAATCTGGTTGGTTATTTTGTCGTTACCCCAAAGGTCCCGGTTTCAAATCCCGTTGGAGGCAAGCAAATTTTTATCTCTCCATTGATTGAATATATATATATATATATACTACATATATTCACTACATGCGTTTGTTTGGTGTCGCACTCCGAGAAACACAGAGCTACAGGAAACGATTATGTCCCTGTTTCGTGCTATTACAGAATCACGTTAAGTTCGATTGAAAACTTTTCGTTGATTTTACTACAAGGTAATATGTAAGTTTCAAAATACGGATTAAAGTGTATCTACTATGGTTGCGTATGGGACGTTTTCAATCCTTTTTAGTTGTGCTTTTCTGGCAGCCCTGAACCCAGCCGAGTCCTTATCTAGTTTTGATCTGATCAGACATTGGTACAATTTTAGTAGACTTTTTTTGTTTGCACCAGAGTTTGTCCCGGAGACCAACCGCATAAGCGTCAGATCTTTATTGCAAGGGGTGATAAATTGGTAATTATAAAGTATTTCATTGAGATAAAATAGGACATGTTTTTAATTGAAGAAAACTTATTTCCTACTTACTGTTTTAATTACTTAGCAAGCTTTATTCTTATTTTACGTGTGTAATCACAATGGGTTGAAGACCGAATTTCGGGCGGTAGTATGTCTTTTTATGCCAAATTAGCTTGACACTTAAAATTTCCATTACAAACAAATAATAATAATTCCACTTTAAGTAAGACTTATCAGGTGGCAAGCATTTGTTTATGAATAAATAAAATACATTTGGATTAAACTTACCGTTTTATCGAAATATACCTCTAAGATTGTAGAAATATGCTTGCTAACCCAACTGTAAACCTAGCGTCGCTGGAACTTCTGCGACATTATTTCCAACAGGGGACTTTTTATAAGTATGAGATAAAAAAAAAGTACTGTAAATATTGCTTATGTTTCATATCAACTGGCAGAACTGTTCTGTTTATCATCAAAATTATCGTCAAAGTTATTTTAGTACTTGAGTAATTATTTATTTGTTTATCACTTTTATATTACACTTTCGTATAAAACGAGACGCCTAACAACACCCTGACTAACACTCTCTTTTGTTTTGGAAACCGATAAAGTCGATAGATGTTACCATACGTGCTCTGTAATTATTTTTAAACATCAGATAGGTACATCTGTTTGCCCTAAAGGTTTAAAGACATACTTTGATAGTCGGGTTGGTATCGGTTAAAATATGTTAGTGTGAAGATTTCTCTGATAAGCTTTTCTGAATAGCTACCTAAATGGAGACAATGGAAACAACAAGATATCTGAAGATAACGAAACTCGCTCATGTTGATAACATTTCCGTCTGATAAATGATTTGAGTGACTTTTTTAAATGTGTATTTCACACATGTGGTTTCACTAGGCACTGCTATTATTTGTTTTTTTTTTTAAATGTCATACATTTACGAAGTGATTAATTTATCGCTCAGTGAGGTGAGCCGATAGATTAATATTATATAGGTATAAAGGAATATCTATTTACGCTATGAGTGGTTATAAATTGGGCAAATACATATGTTCATTTCGCATTTGGGATATATCTGTACAGTTAAAAAAAACATAGGGTTAAAGCGGATATGGTTTTCGTGACGAGTTGTTCTAAACACTAAGCAATAAAGACGAAGTGTCAACATTTGTAAGCTATAGAATTATATATAGAATCTAGAATAATTGCGTTTGGGCGTGTACGGCGGAAATTGTTTTTATTTCAAGTTTGTATTTACTTCAATCACAACAGGCATACCTCGCCTTATTACAGTGTTGATAACAACAAAGCATAAAACATATTGATTTTTTCCGTAATATATATGACTGGACGACATATAAATTGATAATATGAACATCTGCCCTGGTGGTAAAGTGTACAAACTTTTTCGATATATTTTATTATTATTTAACACTATACTCTAACCCCCCTACAGAGTGTTTTTACATTTCGCCGTTTTACTTCTAAACTGCTGTTAATTTTGCAACACATGTATATATATATTCTGAATCGTCTTTTTCTGCAGAGCAATAATAAGTAAATTATTTTTTTCTAAAACTTACAGAAAACATATTTTGCATAAAATGCAAATTTTTACTACCTCTTTTTCAAATTGCTACTTCTTTTACACTATTTACGTCAACTGTTCAATTTTACATCAACGTA
>JARFOD010001592.1:416-25670 GCA_031763545.1 Mopalia muscosa | reverse complement strand
ACAAACAAATCATATATTCTCAAAATAACATTAAATTAAAAAATGTGTCACTTTGGAATATTTCCACTAATAGCACTACCAAGGTTTCAACAATAGGTACCAAAAGGAATACTACATGTATCTCAATATGCATTACTCTATGATAGCTGCAATCAGCAAAGTGTATTTTAAATGTTGAACTATGTTTATGCTTATGATACTAATGCCAGTTAAATGACAATGGCTGTTAAAAGTCATCAATGTATGACAAGCAGCCCTAGCATAAATAGCTGTATTGCCTTCTGAGGGAGATGGAATTATCATTGGCCCGTCTTTGGTTGACAGGTGCTTGTCCACATGGCTGACATTTCACGTTGTGGGAGATTTATGTTTTCTTCACTGTGTTAAGGGTATGAAACAGTTAAGATGAATAAAGTGGTAATATGGGTGAGAATTGTTTAGGGAGTTTCTTACCATTAAACAGACTGTGGTCTGCTTTGAGGGGCTGTTATCATGAATAAACCATGGTATTAAGACTGTGATGAGCCTGTAGTCCTGGGAGACTCCCATTCATACTCAAACTAACAAGTACTAACTCCATCTTATAACCTCCACACCCACGCGTATCATTACCTACTTTTATTTCTTTCATATTATATGTAAGCTTATATACGTTGTTATTACAAGAGTTTAACATTTTTGTTGTATTGATTAAAAATAAATTTTGTCAGTGCTTCCCATAGAGAGAGAATCCTCAATTTTTTTTTATATTTTATTAAATTTTGGGATCGTTCTGATGTAAGGCTTCATGGCTCAGTCGGTTAAATCACTGGCCCTGTTTGTCACAAACTGGTGTTTAAATACTGAGGCAAGCTTAATTGTCTATCTCTACAATAAAATGTTCATTTCTAGTTCTTATTTGAAAATGCATTATTAATAGATTAAGTTGTAAGCTGGAAATTCTAATAGGATTTGTTAATTTGCTATTTTCATCAGATATTATTATAATACTTTTAGCAGCTGGTTACAGCTTTATAGGATTATAGTATTTTTAGACTGTCTCTCATCCATAAAATCTACACTTTGAAAATGTTATTCCTTCTGTGATTTTATAATTTATTGTTGGCAGTTGCCTGTTTAGCAATGGTGGTTTCCTTCAGCTGTAGAGTTTATAAGAAGGGAGACAGGTACTTGCGGGGGAAATGCTACAGTAGTAACGGTTATAAATTATCGACAATATGAAGAGACGTTGTGTATTTACTTTATTGTAAAAGTTTTTTGTGATGTCAGGGGACTGTGGGGGAGTTACCCTGGTGTTGAGGGGCAGCATGAAGTCTATCTGTTCATGATGTCTTTGGATCATTTCTTCCTGTGATTGTAACGAGCGGTTGGAGGGAGCTTCATGTTGCCCTGGTGCTCTCAGAGCTAAAGGAGAGCAGGAAGCTGATCTATTTGTGGTGTCTGTCTTGCATCCTGTTGTTGTCATCCTGTATTTGTCCCGTGCTGTCTTTGTTTGTTTCCTTCACCCATTGGGCTGGCAAGTCGTCATATAAGTGAAATACCCTTGAATACGACGTTAAACCCCAATCAAACAAACAAATCCTGTGATTGTACTGTTTTGTCTGTTTGTTGTCAGGGGTGACAGGGATTGGTTTCCCTCACTGGGCTTACATACCGTCGTATTAGTGAAATAAACTTTAGTAAGGCGTTTAACCCTTATCAAACAAACAAACAAACGAACAAGCAATGTTGCATTTACTTGCACATGTCAGCTGGTTTCATCAGTTATTATTGATCTAAAGAAGATTTGTGGAAAGAAAACTCATCTGTGTAGATTTTGGCAAATTTCAGTTGTCTTACTGTGAACTTAAGTATATTATCATGTAGAATATCCAATATGTTTCTTTCGCTTGCATGGAACTTTTGCTATCTTTTTTCAACCAACTGTACATACCCCCTTCAACCTCTATATCTGGTGTTAAGGTCTCAATGTGGAAAGTTTTATGTCAACTTTGGAGAATGAGGTTGGGCTTAGTGGTTAGCAGAGCTGCCCACTAATCCTACTTTAATGTACCGTTCACGATTTAAGTCGTCTGTAAACCATCGGGTATACGAGAGAATCACACAATGTTACTCAGGCAATCGCAGGGTGGTGTCTACAAGGTTTTCTCTCGGTTTTCTGCCATATTTAAGTAAGAAGCTGTGTAAAATGGATAATACATCATCATATATGTGAAATACCTTTGACATTAAAACCCAATCAAACAAACTACATGTACAATGTATTGACCATCCCACTGGTCTCAGATTCAAAGTCTGACATAACAGCACAACATTTACCATATGTGGAAGGGTGAGGTACATTTGCTGCATGTTCCATTTTAATCCTCAAACTTAGAAACCATTCAACAACAACGATATCCAAACTCATTTCAATCAAATGAATTTATTATTAAATTAACTTCATCAACAAAATGGAATAAACGTTTGATTTGTTTGATACAAATTTTATATAAATAACATACATTGGCTTTGCAACTGAGCGTAGATCATTCCTGAATTACATCAAAATAATTATACATGAAATTTTATTAATTTTGTTAAAATTTGCAACATTTCTTATCTTTTGTGAAAGAAAAGAATAAACTGATAATTAAAAATATTTGAACTCAAGTGACTATATCTTATCATTGTAGTTTCTTGAAATTTCTTAAAATAAAGATTTCTAAAGCTCAGCTGTTTTTTTTTATCTCAGGTAGTGATGATTAATTGATCTTTCATGTTTTTTTGACAAATCAAACAAAGCGTTGTCGTTGTTAACCATTCCTACTGATCAGGCTCAAAACTCTGCGGAGATTTATTCTGAAATGAAAGAAAGCATGAATTAAAATTTCGAATATCACCTCTTCCAAGTTCAAAGAGTCATTTGTAAGTTATCATGTCAAAGGCCTATTTGTTTATTTAATTCTACGATCTGTCTGTTTTTTGTTGAAGGAAATATCTGATTTACAACACCCACTCTCCTATTAACATGCTGCTATTTGTGGAAGATGCATAATGATATGTAGAGCCAAAACAAAAATAAATATATTCCACATTTAAACAAGCAATTTACACTTTCTTGTATCAGATTGATTTATATAAGCTTAAGAGCAGCTATTATGCCATAGGGCCTACTGATCTTATGAAACCAATTTTAGACCCAAACAAAAGTAAGTAAAAGGCTACGTTTTAACACTATTAATTTTCAAAAGTAAAAATATCCAACAAAATATGTGATGACAGCTAAATGGATTTCACTAACTACATTGTTTTTCCACATGTTAATCTGAGCACAGTTTTGCCAAAAATAACGGATGACGTCTGAGTGACAATGACTAGCTAGTTGAAAAGAAACCTCCTTACTGAGGTTTTCGTTCTTGGAACAAAGACAATGATGTGCAATTGATTGTCTGAAATGTATTCTGCTCAGACCAGGAGTTATTAGGACATTTGCTGCTTTAAGAAACCTATGAATTCTGATGAGTTATTGTCTGGGGTGATTTTAAAATAACCACGATTTTATATTGAGTAAATGGACTTGTGAAATGACGAACAGAAAAACCATGCCCATCTGTTAAATTAGCCAATTTGTCCTTTACACTTGTTAAACTATTCTACTTTCATAAAGATTCATGAGAAGTTGTTGTGATTATTAGTTTGACAGGTCTGTTTACCGGCAGATTTGTAAGGGACCATCTTCACTTTACAGAATATTGATTCTTCTATAATTAGATCGTCTCACTTGGAATTTTTGGGGTTTAGAGAAAGTTAAGCATGTTCTCACGGATAAAGAGCAAAGGGGCAACAAAAATCTAATCTGTTTGTCGTATCTTCGTAATACAGTTTTTGTCTTGTCTTTGTCCTGATTAAACTTTGTTGCCATCAAGGGTGATTTCCATCATTCATTGAACTGGCACCCTACCATGAAAGTGAAATGACATTAAGTATGGCGTTGAACCCCAATCAAACAAACAATCTTACATAGGGGAGTTATTCTAATGACTTTTAAAATAAATTCTTGTTTATCTTTATTCAAGAATCTGTAAATTTTAGACATCAAATTTGTTCTATCTTTATAAGTAAGTTTTCTAATTCATGCCATTGTTTTCATTCAGATATGTAAAGTGCTATCCTCTAAGATGGATTCTCAAATGATTTTAGAAAGTAGCATATTTTATGGTGTATAAAACAGTTTTAACTGAAGACATTGTTCAATGGCATGTTGTGAATTGTTGAAGTTACCATGTATTGTGGCAAATGTCAGGTTTTGCTGATTTGGCTGTTTTTGAGAGTTTCTTGTAAAAATTGACATTATTATGACAAAGAGTTTTCTCTGTCTGGTTATGCCTACAGAAAAACAGAAGGGATATCACTTTTTGTGAAGCACTTTTTTTAAAATCCTAAAATTTCTAAATGTCCGATATTTCTTCATGTTTGTGCAAAAATGAAATTTGTTATTAATAATAGTTTTTATAAAAGAAAAAAATTGTCTATTGGGTTGAACCTTCTGTCAGTTTCTATAGTATCTGGACTACTACGGATAGATTACAACTATTGCATTTGGTTATGTTAATGAAAGGAAGGGTAGAATTTGAGAACACTTGTTAAGGAAACATGTATGATTGATTTACCTGTATATATGGTGACCGGGTGTCTTCAATAGGGAAGGGTGTCCGTGAACAAACCCTCTGTAGTCGGATCAATTCCTCCTGAAATACAGCAATCTTCAATTCACACAGATTCCTATACTTTATACATTAACATTAACATATCATTACTGTTACACATACTACATCTAGATATTGATATACAAGCTCAGGACGTCAAAGCAACTCGTAGATCATAGAAAATAGCATATAATTGGTTGTCAGTTTGATATGCTGGCCTTCAATTCGTTTATTACATGGAGATTATTAAATCTTACACAATAAGTAAAGGATGAAATGAAATGATAGTTTGACTCTTAGAAAACTTGATTCATGTTTGTTTTGTTTTATTATTTTAATTAACAGTTGTTTTATTTCTTTTTTTCAACATTCATGTAAAACCCCCAAAAAAACAAAAGTCTTGCAGAACCCCTTGGGCTCAAAATAAATCAATTTTTTTTTATCGCCTAAGATTAAAAGTTAGGTATTCAAATTATATGTTTTGTAAAAAAATAATTTGAAATTCTAATACAAACAGTTAAATTGGAGCCTATAAACTATTTTTTTAATGATCATGTAATCAAGTCGCAAAATTTTAATTGCCTATTTTTGGCACTTCATTTACAAACTCTACATTTTCTGAGGCATATTTCTAGAAAACTACTGATGTTATAAACTTCAATTTTGTACCATTGTAAAGAGCACAATGTGATCTAGTATACAATGCCGCATTTTTTAGAAGTTCGTTCTTGATCTTTTTTCCAATGTTATTTGAAAGTTGTATTTGACATTTTTTTTAGACTTTCCAAGTTGAGATAGACAAAACATTCCACTAAGATAATTCTAGTCAAATTTAAAAAAAAAATGAGGCACTGTTTTCTAGTTCAAGGACTATACAGCTCTGTCAACTAATTTATTCAGTCTTATCGTTATTGCACTTTGAGAAATAGACCATGACAAATCCAGTCTATTTTTTCTGTTGACATTTACTCATTGTGCAATAATTTTAGAAATTATGATTGGATTTTCACGTTATTTACTTATATGTAATCTTGAGTATTCAAGCTTTCCAAAAATATAGATACATATATGGTACAGATTTATATCCTTCTGCATAAGAGACCAAATACAACAGGCATTATGAAAATCGACCAGGGGATCAAGCAAGACCTTACAGTTTCTTTCCATCATCAGTTTGGTTAAATTTTGATGACGTTACATTATAGCCATGAATGATTTAGCTTGTATTTGCAGGTTTAAATTTACTATTAACATAAATGTTTCTTTCTGATAGGTTCCTATTTGGGACATGTAAATCAAGGACCCCAATCTTGATTCAATCACCTGGCCACTCCTCAATCCTTTTTTTGTCTATTTAATAATAGTTTTATATTTATCATTTAACATACAAATTTAGTGACAAAATATGTACTGTGGAAGGATTGGATTTTTAAAAAAAATTATGTTGTACATATTATGAAAAGTATGATTACAATAAACCTAATTGCTGGGTTCTGTCCCCACCAGATTCACTGTTCTTAATGTAACAAATTCTCGTAGATACATGTACTTCTGAATACTGAAGTACCATGAGTGATTTATAACTCTTAAGTTTTAAATTTCATTATTAATCTACCTTTCAAAGAACAAAGATCTAAGGAGGAATGTCTGTTGTCCTTGGTCTCAATTCAGGGCAATGACAAATTTGCCAGTAACTTTCAAATCTATGTCCATTTAACTGGTTTCTTAAGCTACTCAGATTTTTTTGGAAGGATAAAGCTGTAATATTTGTCTTCTTACGTTTTAATATTTATAATATTAAAGGCAGTTGGGTACATGCTCCTCATTATTGTTCCGAACAAGATTGTCAACTGAAGCCAGACTTACATACACTCATTTCTTGCTAACTGTTGATAACACTTCAAAGCTAGGAGGGGACAAATAAAAGGGGTTACAACATAATTGTCTTTTATATCTACCTGATATGTTCTTTTTGAGGTAAAAAAGGCCAAAATACCTTTAATCTAATTTGCACTAAAACTTTTTCAGAAAATTCAAATCTAGATAATTTTTATTTGAAAATCTTATTTAAGATTTTAACAAAAATTAACCAAATTGTTGTTCTCGTTTTTTTGATAAACTACTTTCTTATTGAAAACAGGTAAAACTTTTGGAGATAAATGGACCATAATGATTAATTTTCATTAGGAGTTGCACATTAGTTTGGCTGAATTTGACTCCGACTGCTTCTAGGGCAAGGTATCTCAGTGTCATGGGATTATTAAAACAGTTATACTTACATCAATAATCCTTGAGATTAAAGCTTTAACTTGTGGTCTGAACTGACATGCTGTGAAGGATGATCGTTTTCCTGATTGCCAGCCATTACTAAAATGCCATTGTGCCGACACACAGCCACATAATAGTGTGGTAAGTCCCATTATAAGGAGGCTTTTTACAATACTCTGCATTCTGAGATGACTTGTTCACTGGTCAGAGTCTTTATACTCGTTAATCGGCTTCCTTTGATGCACCTGTCTGTAGCTCTCGCTAAAGGCCTATCTCCTGACCTGAACAAATCAACCACAGTTACTTGTAAAAGTTACAATTTGTTCACAGTTTGTTGTTAACATTGAACATTCCGGTCACAGATCACCACAATGACCAAGCATGCTCCACATACTCTTTTCAAACTATTGGAAAACACACAACATTTGTAGTTTTATGCCATCACTGTACATTTAGCTAATCCATTATTAAATATTCATAAGAAAGCAAGGCATAATTCCATAGTTTGCAGCTCACAGATTAAAATCACACTTCTGCAAACCCAACTTATGTTGTTTTTACACCTTTGAGGTTTGCTGATTACCAATTCACAGCAATCAGGTGTTAAGAACAAAGGTACTGAACGGGATATCCATTTTACAGTCTGGTTTGATTACTGAAACATGCATTAACTAATTGGATAACAGTTACCAGGTTATGCTTATGACAGAAAGAGAAACTGTTTTTAAAAAAGGGAGTTTTATGATTTTAGATTCAAAAGAGTCAAAAGACAAAGAATGTGCTGTTTGTTTACCCTTGTTATACCAAATATCGAGCAAATACTTCTAATTTTCAATACTTTAAAAAAAAAAGAGGGTGGGGGGTGTCATTGTTATACTTTAAAAAAAAAACCCACCCAAAACTTGATTGGCAGATGGTTGAAATAGGCTGGTGTCAATATAGTCCTCACAGACGATAACTAGGTGTTATATTAAGCAACAGACTGCAATAACATTGTTCAACCTTAAGAATTTTAAAAGTAAATAAATAACAAATAGATAACAATATAACCCAACCTTTTTTTGATTTTACATCCTACCAAATACACAAGCAAAGTTTTTCCCTGTATATAAAATCAAGTATGGATGACTTACCTATATTTTGTGGAATGTTGAGATGTAGAGAAGATCCGATTAGCCTGGACAAGTGAGCCAAGTGGTTGAGGATGGCCGTTAAATAGCTGTCCCCATGTGGGGGAATCCACCCAACATTTACACATAAATCATAGCAGACTGCCTACACCACACGCTCCAGCGAGGGGCCATCTCAAAGATACCAATTAGACAGACACTCCCCCGAGCTCAAAACATCCATGTTGTCTACACGGACGTCAGTCTGTTAAAAGGCATCATTAGAAGGAGAATGACCCAATGTCTTTTCTCAATCCGCTTTCAAGTTATAATATCCATATGATAGTTTTCCGCATCACAAATTTTTCATCATGATTAAAGGCATTACTGGAATAATAAAATCCATTATATCTTCCAGTTTTAAGTCTTTAGTTCCAAATCAAATGTTAATATATTAACATCTGACACTTTATTTTTAATTCATTTTATTTTTTTAACCATATCATGTATACCTTGTTGGTTTCTTTAAACACAAACTGTTAAATTTTCTTTCTGAGGTAATTTACTGTCAATCCCACTGGAGAATAAGAGCTTAACATCTGTTTGGTGTATCTTTCATTTACATGTAGTTTGACTGCGCACTCTAACACATGTTATAAATGTCACGTATCCTTATTGTTTCCTCTTACCAATGGTGGATGGTTGGAGGGAGCTTCCTGTTGGCCTAGAGTTCTCTGAGCTAAGAGGCAACAAGCAGCTGATGAGAGTATTGAGCCTTCTTGGTGTTCATTGTCCTGTCATTGTTTGGTGTCTATGACATCACACAATGGGTTAGCAGGCAATCATATGAGTAAAGTAATCCAAAGTACCACCCAAAACAGTCTGTTACCAATGTCATGCAAGAGTATACCCTTTAGCAATGGATGATCATGTCATATAATAGAAAAACTCTAATTGTCTTTCCCTTTAGGAATATATGATCATGTCATATAATGGAATAACTCTAATTGTCTTTCCCTTTAGGAATGGATGATCATGTCATATAATAGAAAAACTCTAATTGTCTTTCCCTTTAGCAATGGATGATCATATCATATAATAGAATAACTCTTATAGTCTTTCCCTTAAGCAATCGATGATCATATCATATCATAGAAAAACTCTAATTGTCTTTCCCTTTAGCAATAGATGATCGTATCATATAATAGAATAACTCTAAGTGTCTTTCCCTTCAGCAATGTATGATCATATCATATAATAGAATAACTATAATTGTCTTTCCCTTTAGCAATAGATGATCATATCATATAATAGAAAAACTCTAATTGTCTTTCCCTTTAGCAATAGATGATCATATCATATAATAGAAAAACTCTAATTGTCTTTCCCTTTAGCAATCGATGATCATATCATATAATAGAATAACTCTAATTGTCTTTCCCTTTAGCAATAGATGGTCTTATCATATAATAGAATAACTCTAATTGCCACATAAGATCTCAAACCAACACGTAAACAAAATCTCACATCTGTTGTAAGAGATTTGTCCTTAATTATTTCTCTCAGCAGTGATTCACTGACTGTTGAACCCAGAAGGACAGTTTTTCAAAGTGAGGTATATTTACCAACATATTGATGTTTATAGATATATGCCATTTAGCAAATTTATTTGTCCTTGGAGAGTGTGTTATTTTCAAGATGATAATCACATATGATTACAGGTTGATTTAAGCTTAAATACTTTCTAGTTGGTTTGGCATACAGCTACAAACCTTGATACGTGTGTGATATTAAAAGGTGTTGAAATACACCGCCGTCACATAAGTGAAACATCCTTAAGCATGGTGTTCGACACCAATCAATCAATTAATATTAAGTGAAAAAACATAGAATGGGGATTTGTGGGTTCATCAAAGGTCATTATAGAATGTATGGTGAAGGGTTTAATACATTTTTAAGAGGAAGGTATAATACTGTAAAGCTTTTCACGCTTTCTACAGACTTTTTAACTTATACGAATTAAAGTTAAAGAATAGGAGCTGTCTTCATGGCCTTGTGTCCTAGAGGCTACTGCTCTTATCATAATTATACTCTGTGCTACCCTCTGTTTTATTACAACTAGTGTCAGGGCCTTTGTCCTGCACTCGATACTTCCAACAATTGCGTCCTTACTATGAAAGAAAATAATGACTTACAATCCCACAAATAAACCCTGTCGTCAAATACATACACAAACCAAATACACATATCGTGATTGTTCAATGATTTATCTTAGTCCCGCCCTCTCTCTCAATTTTCTCACTATTAAGGTGGCCATTGAAGGTATGGCCACAACCGCTGATAGCCAAAGGGCATCTAATATATCTGGGCGTAGCAAACAACTTCACAGGAAACCGGAGACTTTTAGCGGAAATCTTGACATTAGCGAATGCCTTGTTGTTCAGTCATTCCCTTTCTATAATTTCCTTTTATCTAAATTATTTATAAATCCCATCAGCATTGTTAGGTTTTGTTTGTATTTTTAGATGTGTTATTCCATACATGTTTATAAAACATTTATTGTTTAAAAACTTACATCAGTTTGGAAAAAGTGAATATATTTTCCCTGGTATGCTGTGCTTGGATACCAATATCATATATAGTTACGTTAATAGACTAAATTTTTATTTGGGTATTTATATAATATTTTGAATATAATTGTTGCACTTTTGGCTGCTCCTGAAATGCTAAGGCCAGAAGATTGACCATAATTAAATAACCATACGTTTTGAGATTATATATACATGTTATTTAATGCTGAAATGTCTGGGTCTTTTTTTTTTAAATTGATATGTTTATATCAGTAATAAGTTACATAAATATTTTTAAATAACACATAAAAACGGCTTAGAATATGTTATAAATATAAGAATATTTACTCAAAACAACTGCTTGGCAGTTAATTGTGTAGAAGGTATCTTAACTTAAAGCGATACTCCAGGCTGTAATAACCCCTATATCCCCTCAAAGGTTACCATTAAATATCCTTAAATACGGCATCGACTTATTAATTCTTTATTTTATAAAATAACCTGAGGGTTACAGATATACACCTTCACCTACACGTGACTAACACTGTTGTGTGTTACGGGTTAATGGCATGTGTGAAACTGTAAACTGTCAAAGGTTTAAACAGTCAACTATGTCTCGTGACGTAAGCACCTATGTTGAAAATAAAGATATTTGATTGGTCAATATTTGTGAAGTTCTTCTGTTTAGTGATACAAGTACATGGCCACGTGTGGATGAATTTGACTGTAGTTTAAGCATTACCCAATGTTTAAGATTCAATTATAATTTGAATATAGCTCGATTAGAAAATAAGAGAAGCATAATTCAACACAAGAATTGATGCCAGTTTAACCTATATGCACCTATAAGCTTATATAATCTTTTATGCAGAACGTAGCATCGCTTTAATAATGTAATCAATATTGATGTTGGTTGTGTGACAAATATATGGGTGAAAATGATACATCTTGTGTTAATAACTGCTAAGAACAGAACATCTACCTATAAGCATAAATTATGCTTGCATCATAAAAATCAAAATTGCGTCCTCCATTATGGCTGCCCTAAATCCATTAATTTTATTTGTATGAGTGATTCATGTGGGAATATCAAAGAAGGCCGTCAATTGTCTTATTACATATACAAACTTTACAACAAAAATCCAGTGTAATCTCCTATGGTTTTCACAGCACATGTTTTAATCCTGCCAAAAGTAGAAACAGTAATGCTACTATAATGATTGAGATATAACTGCCTGTATTTGTAGACATGTGATACAACATTGAAACATAAAACAGAGATGGTGGGGAAACTGGAGGAGAAAACGAACCAACTCGTAGCAACTCTCAAAGATCTGGAGAAGAGGTGAGTGGGCAGGTTATTATTGAGTCTTCTGTTGTGTGCTGATGTTTGTGCAATTTAAGAAATATTCCTACAGTATGTTCATTATTATTTCTCGTATAGCATCACAATAAAGTCGGCAATTTTTACCTAACCAGAATCTTGGATTTAATTTCTAGGGCAGTGGTTGAACTCAGTACTAAGATATGAGAAAAGTGTCTGAATTTAATACAAATTAAATCCATCACTGATTTCTTTGTCCTACAATTTGTTGCTTTAGTATAAAGATTTTAAAAAAATGTTTAAATCCAGAGCTAAGTCGACTATAATGTAAGAGACTAATTGAACTTTTAGTTTTATAAAGTAGTTTTTGGATTTCTTGAAACTATTCATCAACAAATACTTTTAGATACTAGGTACTTTTAATCCACATAATTATTAACTAATAAGAGTATACCCCCTTGTCAAAAACATGACCCAAAATTGGGTAAAATGCTTTTTGGGAAAGACTTTCATAGCAGTTTGAAAATAAACCAACTAAGCACCCAGGTTAAAAATTTCCCCCCAGATTTTACATATGGCGAATAGGGTTTTAAAAAAATCATTAACATCGTCTACTATAAGTTTAACTTTTATGCGATAAATTTAATAAATTAAATAAATTAAATAATTTTTATTTTTTAAGAAATTTCTCACTAGACAGCATTTCACGCGACCATGGGTCACATTGTTGCATGATTTTCCAGCGGTGCAACTAAGCCATTTCAAATTTGATGTATGTGTAGAATTTAGGGCAATTTAAAATGAATAGTCATTGCCACATCTTTTAAATCACTGGCAAGTCTTTGAATTAAAATTATATATAAACCATTTATTCTTTCACGAAAATGTTGTAAATGAATGCCTCTTGATTTTTCTAGATTGTATATTTTTGGTGAGATGTTGGTGCTGTCTTTAGCTGTAATGCACTTTGAGTTATGTAGCTTTCATTGGATACACTGTCTCTTTCTTTTGCATGCATACATCGTGCCCCACCTTCTAGACTTAAACAATGTGAAATTGATAAACAAGGCGCCATGGAAACAGCTCGTAAACTTGGCCAGACTCTAGCGGAAAAGGACTCCATACGGTAAGCTGTGATCGTTAACCTCCAATCAGCTGTGCATATCTGCTGGTATTTTCCACTGTCTGCTAGTTCCTTTATTAAGTTTTTACTGTATTCTGATCTTATTGTGTAGTTATCTGTAGATAATGATTGTTATTTATTATAATCGCTCTTGTGGTCGTTACAATATTAATTTGGCTTTGATGTATTTTGCCTACTTTTAATATTTATAGCCTTGTGTTTTTCCTTGAGGATAACCTTCGAGGCATTTATTCTCACTTTGTCTTTTTAGTGGATGTAAGAGACAAAATGTATGTGATAAAAAAATGATCAAATCACGTCTCCAAGACTTCCACACAATTTTGAGGGTCATGGCTTAGTGGTAGGGTGTGTGCTATATGGTCTCCTCTTATTAAGACAACAGATGGGATTAAATTCTGTAAAACAAAATGGCCACCAATACATTATTGTACAATTTTCACGCCTATGTGTTCTGAACATGTTAATTTTGAGATAAAATTCACAGATTAACTTGAAACCCGGAAGTTAGTTTCCTACTACTGTGACATAGGATTGCATTTCATAAAATTTTGAGGACAAATTCACTGAATAAATTGAAACTTTTACGGTAGCTTACCCCATAAAGATAAAGAGTGGGATTTCATTTGTCCAAATTCCGCAAAACAAAATGGCAGCCATTGAGTAATTTTAATATATTTCAAACTTGAAAAATAGTTTCCTCCAGGTAAGAAATAGATTGGATTGCATTTCATTTAATTCCGCTTCCAAAATGGCCACACTTCAGATATTCTGTTTATACCATGGATGCGGTTCTATTTCATTAGGTTTCATAACATATATGGCCGACATTGCATATTTCACCAAAATGGTGATAAACACCATAACTTTTACTCTTTGGTTCTTTGAAGAAACAAAAGTAGGAAAAGGTGATTTGACTGGGATAATGAGCATATCTTTTTTTAATAAAACCTCTAGTGGTGGACCTGCTAGCTACTCAGCTTGTAAAACAATATTCATAAATGAAATGGGCCATATTTTGAAAATACAAATTAGGCATATGAATTGTATGTAATTTCAAGGACAAGCACCAGACATCAACATGCTTCTAGTTAAATTTTCCAGCAATTATCAGTGTGATAAACATTCCTAACAGACATGTCATTCACAAATAGTGCAACTCTCACTAAATGTATACCCCTGATGTCAGGTTATTTATTGACTCTTCAGCAGTGATCATTACAACGCAGGCAGGGGGATTTATCAGTTAGGTCTATCAGAAATATTCCCGACACCTATATAAGGACATGTATGAGTTTGGAAAAGACGCATGTAAACTGTATGGTCAATTTGAATTCTGAAGCAATAATACAATCTATATGGCCCTCCCTCATTAAGGTGTCTGGAAGCTGTAATTGAGTAAAGTGAAGGACAGGTGCAACATCAAAGGTCATTGTTTACCCCAGGCTGAGGAAATTAGGCTGCACAATTCACAAGTAAATATTTAATAAGTGCTGAAGTGTAAAGTACCCAGGGCCAAACTAATTTGCCCCAATCGCTGTTTTTAGCCACAGCTCACATTTTCAAGTGTGCTCCATTCCATTGATTCAAATCTAGAGGTGTAAGACAGACTTTGTTACAATTCATTTCTAAAGCAATGCGACAATTATTTTTTAATTAGGATTTATGCTTGACTTATTTTGCTCCAAAGAAAGTACATTTTCTGATACTTTTTATAGGGTGTTCTTTAACAGCTTTACTGCTGTCATGTAAATGTAAATTAAAGACTGCGCATCAACCCCAACCGATCATTAACATATAAGACTGAAGTTTGACTTTACACAGTCTTCTTTTTTATTTGATATTTTTTTAAAGTTGTGTAATGACGCAGAGAACATCATGAAAGTTGTATAATATACATGAAATCAGTGCAGTGCTTTTGTGACTTGATACTAGGAGGATACCAGGATACCAGGATGCACGCCCTAAGGCAGGTTGATGGGTGTCTTATACTTGTACAATTTCTCATTCCTCAACTTTGTAGTATCTTTCTTTACAGAACTTTGGTTTCTGATAAGATGAACAAAGACGCTTGCTTAGTTTAATTCAAATTCACACTCACTCACTGATTTCGTTGGTGAGTTTACACCCACTCCTTTACTATGCCTAGTTTTAAAATAGACTTATTTTCGATCTTCATATTAGGCTGTTTCTGCTAAAAGGTGTCCGTGTATGTGGCTTATGTCACAGGTTATGTGAGGGTGGGAGGGAGGGTTATTATAAAGTAAGGCAATACATCATCATTAATGATATACTTTTTAATAAGAAGTTTAACACATATCAAACACAGAAACGGAGCCTCCAATGCTCTTATGGCTGTCAATATTAATTTATAATCTTCCCTTACTTCATGCGGGTGGTTGGAGGGAGCTTCATGTTGCCCTGGTCCTCTCAGAGCTAATGGAAGCTGGAAACAATCTGTTTGTGTTGTCTGTATTGCATCCTGTTATTGTCCTATATTTGTCCCGTCTTGTCTTTGTTTGTTGCCAGTGGTGTTGAGGGTGGTTTCCTCACCCATTGGGTTGGCATATCGTCATATAAGTGAAATACCCTCGAGTACAACATTACGCCCCAATCAAACAAACACATCCCTTACTTCACCGTGTTTCAAGAGGTGAAAAGGGGTCTCAGTGTCAATAGGGGCTGCAGAACCAGAGGGATTGTGGGATTCAGTCATCACTTTTCAGAAATCTAAAAAGAATAAAGAAGCCAGAGGTTTTTGTTTGCTGACTGAATTCAAATTTATTCCTCCTAAATTGCTAAGAATGTGTTTCCAATAATCTAGTATATCCAGAGTTAGGCCTAGACTGACTCTGTACCATTGTTTTGTGTTCTGTGATTGTCTGCTATCTCGATTTCATTTTGATGACAGTGTGGTTTCCTTCACCAGATCAACTGGTATGAGTAAAAAAAAAAAACAACGTTCATTATAAACCCAAATGGAGTGAACAGAATGCTCTGTCTGTATTTTTATTGAATTGTTGTTGAGAAGAAATACTACTTTCTATTGATTTGTCAGAGCTGCTTTAGAGACTGATCTTAAAATTGAACGGGAGTGGAGGGGAACTCTTCAGTCAAATTTACAGCAGGAGAAAGAAAAGCTAGGAACTGTTCAAAATGATTTACACAAAATGAAAGAGGTTGAAAAGGTAATAGATTTATTTAAACTACAATCAAGAGACATGCATTCTAGTCTATCAGGAGTCAAATAGTAATTTTAGAATTCCGCATAACTTTCCTGTTGTAACCATTTCAATACATAATTCTGTAATTCATGTCAAATGGCATACTGTGTTTATATGCTTGTGCATAGAACCACAATTAATGAAACGTTTATACATATAGTCTGTATGTAGTTAAGTTATGAATACAAAAAAATATATAAATATAATCATATATATGTTGTTTGCACATTAAAAACAGACATTTAGTCTGTTCTGATTAGTTAAACTATAATTGCCTTATAGTACTCCCGTGATTCAATGTCTTCACCTCAACATTACTAATGAATTGGAATCTAGCTTTGTTCATGATCAAAGACATTTTCAACATGTATTCGGTACCCCACTTCCGTGTCATTTCTTATATATTTTATATCAAGTAATCAGTATATGCAACATGTAAATAAGTTATCATCCATTTAAAATATACACCCATTTTTTTTTCTTCAAATTATGATCTTAATAGCTGTTGATGTATCTGACAGTATACCTTTCAAATATTTGGCCATACTTTATCATCGAGTAAAATTCATGTTTATTAATGTAAACTGCCGAACAAATATAACATTCTATCATATTGAAATTTTCAGGAGTATGACAATTTGAAAAGCCGCCATGTTGTATTACAACAGACATGTGATGACCATGAGAGGACTCTGGCTGAACTGGGATCACATCTTAGCGAGTCAGTAACACTCTTTGGACATTTCTCATTGGGACTAGCTTCTTTTGAACCAAACTTCTCATTCATTCAGTTATTTATGACTTGTTATTAATGATAATTTTTGCTTTTTGTTATAATTTAAGTTTGTACATAGTGCATTTTATCAGTATTAATACAGTTTAAGAGTATGTGAAAATTGGATTCACCCAATTTAAGGACATATGCCTGTGTGTACAAGGTGTGTGGTACTTTTTGGTGGCAATTTGTTTGCTTGACTGTGTTGGCTTGATTCTTGTTTAGGTCACAGACTTTTAAATTGTGTATGTCTATTTATAAAAAAAAAAATAGTCTAATTATATGAGCTAATGAACAGTATATTTCTAATCCTGTAGTTCTACTGAAGAGTTTAACATAATACACAAGTAGTGTTATTCCGAAAAACGATAACTTCATTTTGACTCAAGTCAAAATGAAGTTATCCTTTTTGGGAATAACACTACTTGTGTATTACAGTATATTTATAGCCAGCAAAAATTACCCACGCATTTTAAAAAGTTTCTACCTTGTTAATGTCTTTCAAGATCAAACTTAAAAATGTTACATTCATGTGAATCTCACATCAAAGTTAAAAACATAAGATTTACATGAATATGATGTTAAATGTTTTTTAGGTCAAAGTTAAAAATGGAAGATTTACGGGAATCTCAGTGGCAACAAAAGGAGGCTTCATGGACCAGTGATAGAGAGGCAACTAATTGTAAACAGTGTTCAAAACCGTTCTCTGTTGCCAGGAGAAAGGTAAGTTAACCACCCTGTCTGGTGCCCCGTGAGGGAGCGGGTGGGCCATGGCCCAGCAGAATACTCCCTCGGCTTCCTCGGTCGATCGTAAGAGGCAAGAAAAGAGGTTGCTTTCTATTACCCTGGTGTTCGCAGAGCTAAAGGGTAATGGGAAGCAGATTTGTTTGTGATGTCCTGTATTTGTGTCTGTCGTCATATAAGTGAAATACCCTTGAGTACGTTAAACACCAAACAAACAAACAAACAAACCCTGTCTGGTAATATTGTAACCTCAGAATAAAATTGATAAATAAAACAAATACCTTATAAGATATAACAGAAAAGTGGGATAAAAAGCCCTACTAGTTATTAAATAGTAAGATAGTTTGTTTTCATTCGATCTACCTATAATAAGAATGGACCTCAGATTGCAATGAGAGAAGTTTTGCACTCGTTTAAAGTAACAGCTGTACTACAGTTTTTCGTATGGGATTCAATTTAAGAGAGATTTTTCTGTTCTTATTTCAGCACCATTGTCGTAACTGTGGAGATATTTATTGTGCGGAATGTTCTGATAATAAGATGCCACACCCATCTTCGTCCAAACCAGTCCGTGTCTGTGATTCTTGTCAGCAAACCTTACTCCAGCGCTACTCCGCTCAGTAAACATCTCCTCTTTGATACATCAGTCTCCTACACCAATGTCAACAAGTGTAGTAAACATGATGCCATTGCTATATTTACCATCTTTTAAGTTAAACGCATCTTAGTTATTTTATCCCAGTTTAATTGGGTGAGCTAACCTCATCTGTTGTTTAGTAAATTTACATCTGCATGATTTGTGTTTATCATTGTTCTACAAGCTATGTCATTTCTTTGACGACTTTACACTGGTTAAAACGTGAGATAAAATCTTTGTAATGCAACCCGCATTCTATGGAAAAGTCATGGAAAACTCACTTTATACCAAACTGAACCATTGAACTTGTTAGATGTGCAGAATGGTTAAGATGGCCAGCGATTCAGTGCACAAGCGGCCAAGTCCTGGTAGGCATCATGTCTGTAAGTCATCTGGGCATTGCTCCACAAAACAATCCTTATGAAAGTTGATCTTCATTACCATGGAGATCATATACCCACAGTATTAGTCACCATGGTAAATCTGATGAATTTATTCTAAGATATCATTAGGAATTGGGTTACAGGCTACTTGTTGCTTAACTGTTACTCCAGTTTTATTATATTCTGTAAATCGATTGTATTTATACCTCATATCTGTCACTTTGTGAAATACTGTTGTTTCTTGCCAAGCTCAAGTGTTACAGAACCAAATGCAGCCCAGTAGTTAACCTTATTTCCTATTAGTTTGTATTCTTTGTCATGTTTTTATTCATAATTCAGCAGCCAAGAAATCTGGAAGGGCTCAACAAATCTTATTGTACTTCATCAACAGAATTCGTCAATAGTGACTTTACCAGCAGACTTTATCAACAGGGACTACCAGCAGACTTTATATCAACAGACTACAAGCAGACTTTATCAACAGAGACTACCAGCAGACTTTATCAACAGAGACTACCAGCAGACTTTATCAACAGAGACTACCAGACTTTATCAACAGAGACTACCAGCAGACTTTATCAACAGAGACTACCAGCAGACTTTATCAACAGCAACTTTAACAACAGATTTCATAAGTGGCAACTTTTTTTAACAAATAACCAGCAAAGACTTCATTGGCACATACTTTACCTGTAGTTGATACTTAACCACCAAAGTCTGTATAAGCAGAGATTTAACCACCAAAGAAGTCTATTTGCGTAGACTAAACCAACAAATACTGTATTCATACTTTTGACTTTCAGCAATGATTTATTAACAGCAAAAACTTTATCGACAGAGATATGAACAGCAGAGGTGATGACAGCAGGGATTTGAATTACAGAAATTTCTTTAAGTCCTTGACAAGCAGACATTTTTATTACCATAAACCTTGCAGACTTACTCAGACAAGAATTTTTTAGTCACAGATTTTAACAGCAGACTTATTTTAGTTTACAGACAGAACTCAGCATTGTTTACCTATATACATAATTCACCTCCTTACATGTTAAAACTATGTTCGCATTTAGCCACATGGTTTATTTCATGAATGATTTATTATTGTGTGCTTTGCCATGGAGATTAAATTAAATTACATTATCTGTCATCATTGTTTACTTTTATAATTTATCATGTTTTATTTTATCACATGTAATAAAGGAAGTAGAATATCATTATATATACTGACACTTCCTCAAATACTTCCATTTATTAGCATTCTAAATAAAATATTAAGCCTCTACATTTTATATCCCTGTCACTCTTTTTACTTTTTTATGTCATGCCCTTTTTTCTTAGTCCTATTTTATGTTTTATCATGGACTAACTTATATTTCTGTGCTAATGTACAATAGTGAATACTACAAATGAATGTTTATGTATGAATAATCTATGATGGTGTTACTGTGTTAGTTCTGTTATTGGCACACAGTAGGCGGCTGTACACGTGTTGATTAGAGCTAGTCTGTATGCGTGTCTGCGGACCGAGCCTCATGGGGAAAATGACCAGTATTGTATTATTGCTCCCCTGATGGCATCATTATCACAGCCAGTTAAATGTTCCTCACACAGCCTGTTATTGTCAGCTGATAATTCCATGCATTGTGACAGTTCTCAGATATCCGCCTCATCAATCCGTTGTCATAAGAGGTTTGCTGTACCACAGGAGATATGATAATTACGTGGGAACAGACCTATACACGAGAGATCCTGTGTTTATACCAAGACTGTGTACGTGTGTTAAAGAAGTACTCCCTCCACGATCCATTCTGGATATCAACACTTGGCACTTTATTTTGTACCTTTTGATTTAAACAAGACTGACTTTAAAGATATTGCTATTTCTGCCATTTGTCACCTTATATTATGTTCAGTACAATTTGTATAAACACTACACCTCTTATTAACTGGTAGGCGGTATGGGATAAGCTTCCTGGTGCCCCTCTGCTCTAACAAAGCGGCAACACTAAGCTAATCTGTTTGTGACCTATGCGTATTATGTCCAGGGATTATCTGGTCTTGTTTTTTTCCTGGTGAAGTCAAGAGTTATTTCCTCTACCAATTTGGCGGGCAGGTTATCATATTATGTGAGAAATAACTTAAAGAACAGAGTAAAACCACAAAGAAACAATTCTTTAAAACTGAGGTTTCTAACTGTGGACATATACTCCTGTGAACAATCGCTCTTGAATCCTCACAAATTCATGTGTTTATACAAATGCCTTTAAAATTATGCTGAAATAAGAGCTGATGCGGTTTACCCTATCTGAGTTTCTCAATGGACCGCCAACACCACATGCACCGTAAGCGGTTATTGGGTCTGATATGAACAGTTGACCACTTGTCTGAAATGTACTCTTCCATTTTAACCTCCTATAACGTTATGAAGTTTGAAGAAAAGTTATATATTTTTCTCAAGTGAACAAAACATATGGTTTAGGATGACACGATTTTTTGGAAATTAACTAAATTTATACTAGGTCTCTTTGTCGTATAGCTTCTGTATTCTCAAGCGGAGTTATTTGGAAGCACGGCTAGACTCTATTGTTCAAACCCAAATGACTATGCCAATGACTCTGCCAACAACTCGTGCCAAAATTCACTGAAACCAACAGAAATGTATATGCTTTCTTTTCCACAACCCATTCATTATACAAGTCCAAAACAACCACCAATTCTAATTATCAAATGTTTGTTTTAAAAGCCCATTATTAAAAAAAACACATTTTTGGGGGTTTTTTTTATTGGGTGAATTATTTGAGTCTTGGTAAGTGGCGAATTTCCAAATACTGATGGAAAAAAACACAAAACAAGAACGGATGTAAATAGATCGATTTCTAGGTAACTTAACAGGTAGAGCTTTCGATCCTGTGTAAAGCTCCATCTCATTTAACATGCAAATTTAGAACTGTATTAACTGACTTAAAGTTTATTCAGGCCTTTATGATGACTAGTGGTTATCTTAGGTGTTATTGCTTTGAAATAAATCACGTGATCAATGAACTAGAATGTTTTATAATTATTACAAATGAATAATAATGTGAAAACTGACCACATGTATCATTTCTTTTCCATAGAAATGTTGTACTTCACACAATAAATGTAATTAAAAAATGATATTACTGCCGAAATCCTTTGTATCTCGAGCAGTAAGAGCGCTGGCCCTGCTTGCTTGCCAGAAACCCCGTGGAGGAAAGCAAAAATGTTCTTTCTCTGCAATTTAAATATAAATAACGTATGTGTACAGTATCTCAATATGTTCTAGATCTATTTGTATATATTGGATGTATATTTTGTGTATAAATAAGAGAATATTCTTGTTTTGAGCTCAGTACAATGTGTTGACGTTATTGTCCATCAAAAATACAAACTAATTTATTTAATGGAAATTGAATGGTGGAATTTTTATTTTATTTGTATATATAAAAAAATAAAAGAGCCGGTAAATGTACTTTCGCTATTGCCTTGCTACTTGTATCATTGTTAAAAAAAACAGCAGATGCACTGGAATTCACATATGTTAGTTGACCGTGTTGATTACTATTGAATTTCTTGATGAAACAACCAACTCATCTCCCTGTATGTGAGCTAAAAGTGTGGTATTATGCAACTGTACGAAAAAAGACTAGGAATCAATAATTGACTGCTATACTCAAGATTTGTATTTATGGTAATTCGATAAAGCTTAAAACAGACGGACAAAGTCATGTGGGCGGACCAGTTCATTTGACTTGTCTTACGTGCATGGAGTGAGTAGGAACAAAGGGAATCACACGGGTTTGGTCACTTTATCAGTAATATAGCCAGTCACGAGAATGACACTATGGACGTGAAACTATTAACTGAACAATTGCTTTTTCTTTCTAAAAACTTGCCACTATATCCAAATTTATGCCGTATTTCTCCTTTCAAAACTTGCAGAGATATATAACTCAATCTGTGAAGAAAGGTCTGCCTGTCCTCCGTAACGATTCATAGCTAATCTGTACTAAAAGTGCCTAACTTTTTAGCATGACAGCTCAGCAGTGCATGTGGCAAGGCAAGATGTCAATGTATCGGTATGTCAGGATCTGTCATTGCATTAATACTAAATGAACGGTTTAGTTGAGACTACATTACATAGTTGTGCGCATTGCCACGAAACCTACGAATTTGAGCGTCGAATAAGACGCATTGCCAAAGTTTCCAAGATTTTGTGGAACGCGAATTGCCTTGTAGCTGATCATGAATTCCCATGTAGCTGATCACGAATTGTAATGCAGCTGGTCGCGAATTGCCATGCAGCTGATCGCGAATTGACACGTAACTGATCACAAATTGCCATATAGCTGATCGCGAATTGCCATGAAGCGATTGCGACTTGACATGTAGCTGATCACGAATTGTCTGGTAGCTAATCGCGAATTGCCATGTAGCTGTTTACGAATTGCCATGTAGCTGATCGCGAATTGCCATGCAGCTGATTGCTAATTGTCATATAGCTGATCACGAATTGCCATACAGCTGATCACTAATTGCTATGCAGCTGGTCACGAATTGCCATGCAGCTGATCACTAATTGCTATACAGCTGATCACGAATTGCCATGCAGCTGATCACGAATTGCAATGAAGCGATTGCGAATTGCCATATAGCTGATCACGAATTACCATGTAGCTGATCACGAATTGCCATGCAGCTGGTCGCGAATTGCCATGCAGCTGATCGCAAATTTCGCAAGAAGCTCTGTACTATTCTGAACTTTTCTATACAATAACTTCGGTGTTTCTTTGGAATGCTCAGCACAACATTTTAGATCCATATATTGAGCCTTCGAGTTGTGAGCAATATTAAACTTGTATCTGTGCTGTGTCGTTTTCTTGTTCGATTTGTGTGCAAGCGTGATGGTCGCGAGGACATATTTCTGTTTGGATACTAATTTTTTCCCCCTAAAATTGATTTGAACCAACAATACATCTAAGGGCATAGCAGCCTTAGCAGGGCACTAATGGAAGTGTAAAAATTCACAACATTTTAAAATTGATCGCAGTGCTTAAAGTTTCCATTGTTTGTCACGGAAACACAGAAATTACCTGTATCGCACAAGCATACAAGAACATGTCATCTTAATCGCCAGTTCATGCGAGAATGTGACGAAGCAAGGGACTAGGCCTGATCTATTGATAACTCCCGGTATAAAGAGCAAGATTTGATCGGAATTAATACCGTTTGAAAATGAAAATGGAATTAATAAAATTAATGAGCAGATTGTTGTCGATAGAGATTGCAAAAAAGAAAAAAAATATGTAAAGCAGTGTAGATATAATTTGAGACATATTCTATATTGAATCAAAATTTGACATATTGGTGGTGGCGAGAATAAGTTGAACAAAACTGTGACACAAATATACTCGGTGTCATTGTATAAATATAAATTATATTAAGCTTATATTGATTTCTTCCTTTAGTTGTAATGAAGCGACAGAACCTCTTAAATAAAGTGCTTGATTTTTAAACTACAGTGTTGGCTTGTTATTTGGCAAAAGCTCGCGACTGCACTTTGCTGATATCTCAATTCGTATAGGGCATATACAAATCTTGTTGGGTTTTTTTTTTGTCCGCCACTACTATAGTAGGAGGGTGGACTTAGTAATGCTACTCGGCGCCCGTCCGTCCGTTCTTCCAGTCGACCGTCCGTCACAAATGTTTGTAAACACGGTAGCTTGAAAACAAATTCATCGAGTAACTTCAAACTTGGTATGTAACTTCCTCTTGTTAAGACAACGGATGGTATTGCATTTCATCTGCTTCCGTTAAACGATATTGCCGGTATAGCACAATTTTAGCATATTCATGCCTGTATGTGTTGTGAACACGATAAGTAGAGAATAAATTCAGGATAAACTTCATGCGCTTGGTATGTAGCTTCTTCCTGTTAAGACAACGGATCGTATTGCATTTCACCAAATTCCGTAAATCGAAATGGCCATTATAACATAATTTATAGCACATTCATGTCTTTACATGTTCTGAACACGATAAGTAGAGAATAAATTACGGATTAACTTTAAACTTTGAAGATAGCTTTCTGCTTGGATTAGACTGTATTTTAAAAAGTTCCGTAAAATAAGATGGCCGCCATTGCATTATTTTACAATATTCATTACTGTATATGTTGTGAACACTATATAACCCTGTAACAAATTCACAGATTAACTTGAAACTTGAAATATAGTCTCATCTTTTTAAAACAAAAGATGGGATTGAATTTCATCAAATTCCGTAAAACAAAATCGCCCCAACGCATCATTTTACCATATTCACGTCTGAAGATAATTATTTTTAGATCAAATTCACAGATTAACTTGAAACC